>SHCU01000107.1:306626-321812 GCA_004307685.1 Ceratina australensis
TGACGTGAATTCACGTCAGCGGTCGCGAACGTGTTAATATCAGCTGACCAAGGTATCTACCCAAAATCAAAAAACATATTAAACCAGACAAAAAACTTTGTATACTGATAAAACGTTTTGCGACGGTTAAAAGACAGTTACCCAGCGGATCTACGCACGTGGAACGGTATCCCAGGCTCGCGTACGAAGTAGCAATTTTCAGTAAACCGGTGTGTAATCAAAACTCGTCAGCCTTCTCCTGGATCCAACCGATTGTTGCCGCATCAACCGCGATTATCCAGGTTACAATCAAGCATTTCCGAAAGTAGCGCGGGGTCCGTTTGCGGCCGGCGTCGTTAATCACTCGCTTTTCGACGGTCCCGCAATTCCCAGAAAGTCGCGTAGTCATTCGTAATTCATTAACAAAGACGGTTCCCATTCAGCGTAGGCCGGCCGGCTGGCCCCGAGCTACGGGTGGAATTCTATTTCGCGATTCATTCGACGATCTCTCTTCCTGGTTCGATAGAAATTGATTCTCTGCGTATGAAAGATAGCGAGACCGTTGGTGGACACGCGGCAATAAATTGACAGTCGCTTCCGGGAGATCGTTTTCATAAGTTGACCGCCAGATTTGTGACAGGCTCGACCTATCGGCTATATGTAACGATCTCGCATGATAATTGTCGCGCGCGGCTTGTTAGCCGTAATTTTCCACGTGTATCCGTCGATTCATCCTGTATGACTGACTCGAGACGAGGCGGAGGTAGATGCAAATGAGTTAACAGGCATGAAACGGACGATTAAGAAAACCATCTGAATACCTGGCAATAGAATTAACCGGGAACAATTATAACGCGTGGTTAATGAGCCGCGTTATGCTCGACGGTGGAACGATAAACGAACCGATTGATCGAGAGCAAGACGCGCGGCGTGTTTTCGATATCGGCGTGAAGTCTGCCCGAATTTATTGCTAGCAATTAGCCGGATTGGCGAGCGTGACGCCTGGCTATTCTCACAGCGAGAGATCGCACGCTGGGGGATGCTCCTTGATGCAGAGAGAGAATGTGTGCCCCCGAACTGGACTAATTCGCGACGTCTAGCTCGCCTTCCCACTTTTCGCCGTATTGAATTTTAACTTCATGACAAATATGCGTATATCAATTATACTTTTCGACCAGGTAATATTCAGTGTAGTATTTTAATGTGTGTTTGTCATTATTAATGCTTTATCAAATTGTACGTATTCCGCGCCAATACTCAGAGAGAGCATTTTGAAGATTTAAATGTATTAGGTTGGTGCATACGAAATGTCGGATTTTTAAATGAATATATAAATTATTTCAGACAGGTGTCGCGATATTGTCGTATGGTCAACTTCCATTTTGGTAGCAAGTTTCCCTGCAGATACAGTTGGATTCGTTGGATTCGGATTTCGTTTTTATTTGAAAATCTGGTTGCTTAGAAATTCAACATAGTTGTTATTGGGAAAGGATGAAAGGATGCGCAAGAACACACCTTCTGTTCTTACATCATGCGATGCTCCAGCTTAGAACTCGAGCATTTGTAAGGATTAAAACGTGGAAGCAAGCGTATCCTTATTTTAAATGAAATTTTATGGTTATTATTGTTCTTATCGGTGGTGGTAAATTTCGTTTGACAATCGTATTCGAAAATAAATTTGTTGTACGAGGATCGTAGAATTTGTTCGAGCAGGTTGACGGGCAGAAACTGTGGGAGGAATCAACGAGAAAAAGGACGAACCCGAGGAAACAATTAAATCCGGTGATCAGATAAGAGCGCGAGTATCCTCCGGAAAATGTATTCCGCGCCACAAAGTCGGGATAATAATGCGTGCCGGAAGTCGCGCGGAGATGGATTCGAGCCCGATTCGATATCTCGACGATGACAGTGAGCGTAGCCAAAGTGGAACGACGTAGGATTATTCTTATCACGGTACAGACATAATCATTCGATCTGATTCGTCGGATAACTGTTAAGATTTCCACGGTCTATCATTGTTTTTACGTAGCCACCGATGCGACGTTAATCGTTTCTGTTGATTACCGAAAACGCTTCTAACGGTGACTCGCGGGTAAGCGCATAATTCGTGCAGGGACGCCGTAATAAATTATTCATCCTGCATTTGGCGCGATGCACCTTGCTCGTCGTGACTAGCCGGCGACCCTCGCGACCGCCGTTGTCATTTGCATCCACCAACAATTATTTTCTTCGAATCGTAAAAGAGAACCGACGACCTTTTGGAATTCTGTCCCTGGTACCCCCGCCAATAACAGCTGGAGGATGTGATACTCTTAGCCAGCGAGGATCTCGATAAGAAACTCGGCTGTATTCCAGAGACACAATTTCCTTAGGATTTCTGTGGTTCGTGTTGTTCTCGTTTCGGTATGCGACGCACGAGCCGATCGCTTCCGCGCAATCGATTATAACCGACAGTGCCCCCAGCCGTTTTACATTGTACATTGTCGCATTCTACATTCGTTCACGATTCTTCAATTCAGTTAAAAAAAAAATACTCCCTTTGTTCTGTGTAAATCTGGCTGTGATTTTTAAGGCTGATTGAGAAAGTTCGTAGACCTGATTAAAAATAATCTCTCACTGGTTCTATGTAACAATAGTGTATTTTTAATGATTACCAGAATTTTTCACAGACGTTGCAAAATAAAATTAAGAATTATTCTTTCTTACCCCTTGACATACGAATTAAATGGTTCCTTGCATCTGTACTTTTTTATTAATTCAATCTTTTCTTTCTTATCAATGAAATAAAAATGTTGACATTCAATACGACATTCAAAACTCAAGCATTGTACATTCGTTCCACGCACAATTCTTCAATCCAGTTATAAAAACTTCTTCAATGCGCATAAACCTCGTTGCCAGCTCCTTTTAATGATTTTTAGAACGGAACATCGTTGAGCTTATTTGAATCCGTATAAAAACCGAGCTTATCTCATTTTATCTGATCGAGGATCTATCAACTATCTAATGATCGAGGATGACCAGTGATTTACTACTCGCTACCCGTTGTTGGCCTGCGTAAAGGAACCGGAATGAAATCACCGTTACCGAGTCCGCTCCTCTTTTATCACTCTCAACCTGCCTCGCATCGATTACGAACTTTCGATCCTGTTACGCACACGCTTCCGAATCGGTTCCACGTGCGCAACAATCTCCGCAGCGTTTTCCTCGGCGAACAGATGCTGCGCGTACGCAATCACGTTACACAATAGTTAATCCCGAGAAAAGTAGAATTGCCAGCGACAGCCAGCGGGATGTAATAAGTGTAGCATTGTCAGGAAATAACCGACGAGCAATTCAATTACGCAGCCGCTCGCAGACGTTTGAATTGGTGCGAGGCTCGTTTCATACATGTATATTTGCATAGCTGGAGACGTTGCCTCGTTCGGTCAACTATGAAATTATTCCAATTAATACCTTAGGTTCGTTTGAAAACCGAAGTAACGTTCCACGTAGAATCAATTATTTTTCCATTCAAAATATTCGAAAAATAATTGCATTTTTCAATTCGTGAACCACGCCAGGAATTCGACGCGAAGTGCGTCTGGCTTTTAGAAAAATGATGTCCAACCGCGAGTTCTCGATCACTGTTGAGATCCACAGGGAGCGGTGCATCCCTGCTGCTCGCAGCTGCTGCGATCATTAGAAGACGATTATCATTATTATTCCGGAGCGATCGATTCGGCGTTCGATATCGTATCTCTTATTCCATAAAGTTTAATTGCGAGGTGCGATCGATTTCTCACACGGTTGCCCCACATCCAGGTGAAAAAGGGATAACACACTCGCTGACACGCCTACGTACGAGCTTCCTGCTCCGGACCATTACCGTTTATCGGCACCGCGCGTAATTGCCAGATCGCGAATATTTCCTAGTACGCGCGTAAATAGGGATCAACGTGTACCTTTGCTATTTGCAACTACTCGGCGAAACGACCGCGACCGACGATTTACGATATTCTAAATAATTTTCGTCCGGACTTTTCTAATGGCACGCTGTACAGTTAAGTCGCGTCGAACGCTGCTCACGTACCCGCTGGGTTTCCACCCTTCCCTTACCGGGAAAATAGGGTCAGCCGCACCGTTCGTTCTCGAGAAATTCACGCGACGATTTTCCCATTCGATTCATTATTATTAATTCATTCAATTATTTTTTTATTATCAGCTGCCTTAACCCTTCCAGTACCAAGACGTATATATCATAGATATGTTACCTTTCCACTTGTTTTCTCTAATAAATATCTTCAAATATATTTATGACATAAAATATAATATACATTATTATTATAGAAATGTGATATATCATAATACAAATATAAATGATTATATTATTAAAATACGATATTATAATATTAAATTATTTGACTTATTATACGTATATTTCATTTAGTTTAGGTTTCGACGCTAAAAGGGTTAAGTGGCTCATTTGAAATTTACTTTACTTGAAGACAGTTCCTCGTCGCTAATTTTTTTGGACATGAAATGGTCATCGAGTGGGACTGAACGAAGGTTAATACCATCGTCCTTGATCCCTCGCGAGGAAGATGCACGCTGGCCACCGCGACGACGCGTAATTGCGCTCATTCGCTTTCCTCTTAACACCCTGCCAGTAATCGTCTCAAATTATTGTAATTCCGCCGCTACGTTGCCGTGATTTACATCAATTCCCTCCTTGTTCCTCGGTAATTTTCTCCGAAACAGTCGTAGGGAACGCGCGAGGGAGACAGAAGCCGGAAGTGGAAAACCCATCCAGTATCGTATAAAGAGCTGCGAAAGTTAATTAAAAAAATAAATTTGAATTAACGATGAAACTTGTCGACAGGCTGAGATTTAATCCCGAGATTTAAGGCTCGAAACAGTTGGCCAGGATTTTTGCTCGCGGGGGAGTAAATAATAGCGAAGTCGCGGGGTCATCTTCTTGAACAATCTGACATGTTGATCTGGCCGAAACGCAAAGGCGATAGGAATTCCCCGGGTAGCGAGATGCGTGCTTCTCGGCGGTGATTTTAATGGCGGAAGAGAGCACGGCAGGAAGGGATCGGGAACTACGGCGAGAATAATAAAGAAGAAAGGTGCAAGGGTCACGCGAGTCCCTCCCGGGAGCGGTTCGCGGAACGGAGAACCCGGCGGCGTTCGGACGAAACGGTCAGGTTAATGAAAACCGAGCCTCTATCCTTTGCATAAATTACCGGGACAATACCGGGGGGGATCGAAGCGGGATATTAAATCGAGTAGTTAAAATTTAATTGTTCTGCGAACATAAAATCGACGACGACACCGCTTCGAGCAACGATCCGCTTGGGAATCGAAAGAGGGAAAAAACGAAAGAGACAAAAATTGGATGGGTGGGGTGGAACGAAAGAGGAAGAAGTTTAAGGTCACGGACCTCCGTCCGAGAGATGGTTGCTCGCGGCTGCAGGTGGCTCGCTTCGCGGTGGCTAATGGAAAAGGCCTCGAGCTTATTTGAAAGTGACACACACCGTGCAGTCACGTAATTCGCGCGTTAATCGCGGCCTGATGGACGCGCGGGAACCGTGAACGCGTTTCATCGTTCTGCCCTGTCACGATCAAAGGTGAGACCACACCGTGGGGTAAGGTATAACGTATCGCCGAGGCTCCGAATTATTGTTACGAAGATCGAACGGAACGCGATATTTCATGTCGATGATTGATACCGGAATAGATAGCTGATAGATAGCGGAATAACCCGTCGTCGATCCGTGTCAGCGGTTATCGAGCGATCTCGAAGGTACCACGACTTTTCCTACGGTGTCGTTCGGGGAGAACGTTCTTTAACGGCGTGTTGCACGCGTGACGATGATACTTCACCGTGAATTATTACGTGGCTAGGCGAACCGCGGCACGTCCCGCGGAGAGTATCGCGCTTGTTCCCCGGATCAGCGACGCCTGGTTATATATCAAACGATGTATCCGCGATATTGTTTCGCCGGATAAAATCGTTCGTCACGGCACGTCAACGCGCACAGGCCTTGCTATCTCAATTATCGATTTTTATTTCTGCTCCGGTCAAAATATAATTACAGGGTCTTGACGAGCTCGAGGATATTCAATCACCCGCGAATATTTTCCCTCTGGATTTTAATTGAATATCTCGGGAATCTTTTGATGCCGCGGTTTCGGTGAAAGTATCTATCATCGGGTTCCGCGAATAAACAGCAGGGTCGTACTAGTGGGATCGTAGATCAGCGCGAGTTCTCCGTTCGCTTCTCCCTCAAGGTCGGCACGTTTACGACTTTATGGGGCAATTACCGTAGTTTACTGCGAGTTACTATGTAGCCTTCTTTTTCTTCGCTCCTCTATCGCCGGACACTTCGCTCTTTATTTTCTTAACATTCAATTTCCCCGCGGTTTGTTGCAGTCCAGAGCAAGGTTAGATGCTCGGAGCAGTGGATGGAGGTGGACATCGTAAGGAGCAGCCCGCAGGCCAGGATATACCTGCAACAGATGAAGGATTTCCCAGGTAACAGGTGAACATAGGAAACTCGTAGGGGAAAAAGGTGAAAATCGACGGGATCTCTGTTGCAGACGAGGCCTGCAAGCCTAAGATGAGCAACGGCGTCGCCACGTTCCGATTACCGCTCCTCGAACAGGACATGTTACGATGCGGTATCACGAGAGTCGTTAACAAACTCACGGTAGGGGCGTGATTATCCACGATAAAACATCGAATTCATAATTAAAATGATCGAGTAATTTCGCCGGCCGATCCGCTCTGTGATTTATGCACCGTTCGATCGGCTTCCTAATCGAGTGCCGATCCCCGCGCCGAGATATCCTTTTGTAGCTTCTGTAATAAGTTACCCATCAAAACGAAAGAGGGAAGCCGATTAATCCGCATCCGGCGATACCTGCTCGGGTATTTGCGTTCAATTTCCTATCGGCTATCTCCTAAGAAACAATGCGCGCGTTTCGTAGAATTCCAGCCGTGAATAGTAATTTCTATCGCGTTGTCCGGTCTGAAATTGATCGGACAAAGGGATCGGATAATAAATCACGGAGCCGGGTGATAACTCGGCCTCATTGTTTCCGGCCGGCCCGTGTTCCGGGATCCAAGCGAAATTACACCGTGGGTAAATGATACACGCAGGGTCAGAAGGTGTACTTTCATCGGATAATAGTGGAGGAGCCCGCCGACTCGAGCAAGCACACGTTCACCGTCAAGTGCGTTATCACCGAGGTCGTCCTGAAACCTGGAATCTCGATCGCGGCCAATCACACCGCGGTCCGACGCAGCGTGCTCCCGGCTGGTTTTCAAGAGCCCGAGTGAGTTCCTCCTCGTCGTTAACTCCTTATTCCTCGACTCGATCACCGGAATCCTTGTTTGCATCAACGATCGACGGAAAAGAAAGAAAAAAATGCTCACGTGCAAATGTTTCCAGATATAACAGGTAGCGAGATCGACAACTAACGCTAATAGGTAGAATTATCCTTGAAACTTTCATCCATCCGCGAGCAGTGGTTACGAGTCGAATGAGTCAGAGGCATGAAACTTTCCTGCGCGAGGTTGCAGCGAAGTAAGATTGCGCCTGCACAGACAGGACGTTCACTCCTGGTTCTTACCGGCTAATCGCGCACGGCAGGATTGATTGATCAAAGTGGAATATAAATAGAGATTCGCTAAACGACTGTAATAGCCGGGCATGGATTTGTACGAGAGTTGTAACGCAATTTAAACTCGTGCATTTTTACCTCTGGAGAGGCTCAACGAGAGTCGTTCGGTATTCGAGGCGAGGCGTCCACGGCTGGCGCGCGACCATCTCTCTGTTTGCCCGGGACATGTAAATGTCGCTTTAACAGACGCTAACGACTCGTTTCGTTTCTAAGCCTCGTTCGGACTTTCTCGCTTTCGTTTTTTCCCTCGTTGGAATCTCGAAATTACGATTGCTGCGCGACGGACAATGTAGCCGCTCGGTAGGAAACGCGTGGCGTAATTTTAGCCACAGGACGCGGACGGCTGTCAGTGTCCCTTCTTCCTGTTTACCGGCGACGAAAGTTGCCTCGCGACATTCTTACCAAACCTGGCGTACACTCTCGCTTGACAAATCCCGCGAATATTTTTCCCGCGGTGTTCCTGTTCCACGGCGCTAATTTATTGGCAGTAATCGATCGTGCCTCGCGGGTCCCTCTGATGTCGCGACCAGGAAGCCGTAAAATGTTTATTGTTGAATTATCTACCGGCGTACGCGGCACGGGAAAATTCTTTCGCTCGATCTTGATAACTGTTTCTGCTTCCACGAAGTCGACGGAATTGCATGCAACCGTTCGATTGGATGCGTCCATCGCGATTCGAACAACGGAAAATTCCACGGATAACTCTGACCATTTACATCCATTCGATCCGACGAGTAAAGAAAAAAAAAGCAACGGAGGTGAGAGAAAAAAAATCCTCGCGTCTGACAAACGGACATTTTATTGCCCCGTCGTCTTCCACTTTTTGCCGGCTTCATCATCATCGTCCCGTGGTACCGTTCGCGGTTCGCGACGCCTGTTTCACGGAAACGGCGAATGAGTCGGCAGAAGGAGAGACGCTCGATGCGATTCAGGTCGACGATTCGATGACTATCGAAAGTAGCCCAGGTCGCGACCACGGTTCGTTAACACTCTTCCGTGTTCCTCGCTGCGAACGGGTTAATTCGCCTCGACTGTCCTCCGCCGGTCGATCATCGTAATCCCGCCGAGTGTCGTTCACCCGTCCGATTCCCGGCTTCCTATCACGCTTCGTAATCGTTTCCGTCGGTAGGAAATATGACGAGTGACTCGATGAATCGTTCCAGCGTGATCGACATCAGGGGCGAGATATCCGAGTCGGCACCGGTGCCGATATTAGGAGTCGGGGTGAGGCAGGGTGGGAACCTTGTCACCGGAGAATTGAACGTCAGCCCGGGCACACCGCTGCAGATGGAGATCTTCCTGGACAACGGCTCGGCGCCGGTTTACGGATTGCTGGTCACATACATGTTGGTCACGGACACGAAATCGCAGGAAGAGACGATCATTATCAATGGGTAATTGAACTCGTTGTCTGATATTGATATCGAATTTAATTCAATTTTTTTCAATCAGCTGCTCCGTGGACCCGTACCTCTTCGAGAACTTCAACACCGTCGACGGGGATTTCCTGACGGCGAAGTTCCGGGCTTTCAAGTTCCCGGAAAGCACTTACGTTCAGTTTCGCGGTACCGTTAACGTCTGCCTGGACAAGTGCCAAGGGGTAGGTCCCATTCACGCTTGACTCGAGCATCATTCGAGTCCCTTTGTTCAATGGTTCGGATTACAGATTGAGTGCAGCAACGGTCAGGTAGGATTCGGTAGGAAGAGGAGAGCTATTGATGTGTCCAATACCGATAAGAATAAGCTGTTTGAAGTAACCATGTCCGCGTTGATCAAAGTCGACTTCGAGGAGGATGCGGTGGTCGACAAAGGTAAATGTATATAGGACTAAAGGAAACTTGATTTTATTTAATGAGAATCGAATTATACAGCTATGTCGGAGTTGTACATCAGAAAAGGAAAGAACAGGACGAAGGCCAGGGCGGTGATCGCGGAGGAAGTGCGAGAGCAACCCTCCCCTACGACGATTAGAACAGAGGAGAAGGCCTTCATAGCGCAGGAGGTCAAGGAGCAGTTCAAATACAAGCTCACCGAAACGGAGACCAGCGACTCGCCGTGTAGAACAGTAGCATTGCCGTTTGTTCTCGCTCTCCTCTGTTTTTGCAAACTCTTATAGGTTTTATTAGAAGCCGATTGACTGTAAATAGAAAGCTTGAGGACCGGATGCTAATGGAATTGTTCCTCCCTGAGGAGTGATTCTGTACATCCACGTCGTGTGATATCGAATCGAACTGTCCTGCGACGACAGCGTTAACGGGAAGCGTTGGATATGATTTCGATACTTCCATGTTAATTAGCTCAATGCGTGTTTCTCCGCTCTGCGACCGTTGAATTTTCACGTTCAGCCGTAATTGCGCGACGTAACGCGGCTAATTTACCGGCGTAAAATCGACCTTTGCGAGCGGAGAACGTCGAGGACCTAGTCGCTTCACGGAGACGCAACGACGCTGTGCGACTTTGACGCAATTTACGAGGTAATTAATCGCTGCTCATAATCTCAAACATATTGTAGTTATAACGGAACGCGCGCGTGTAAAATAACTCTTAATGAAGCGAGAGGACAGGCTCGTTACTCCGTCTCTGCGGATGTGTCCCCTATTTTCTAAACAAGGAGGGAGGCAAGGTTAATAAAGAAAACGCGTAGAAACGTAAAAAATATCCAACGTCTATTTGGAATGTTTAGCAATCATGTACACGTGACAACGCCATATAAAAAAATATACACCTTTCGCTTAAAAATTAATGTCAGATCCGAGTGAACAAGGTATATGTACTTTCATAGATGCAGGTCACCGTTTTGCATATTGAACACAGGTTTACGTTCGGAAAATGCCGAATTTGCTTTCCGGGATTGGCGCGTTCAATGCCGCTGACAAGCTAAGCCCGAGCACCATTCTCGTATCAACGGGATCGATCACGCCGTCGTCGTAAAGCCTGAAAGAAAGTATTTAAACTACACTGTCTCCCGTGAATTAATTTAAGCATACCTCGCGCTGCGGTAGTACGGACTGCTTTCCTTTTCAAACTGTGCTATCACTGGCTTTTTAATTTTCTCCTCTTCTTCCGCGGTGAACTGAAAATAACAAGTTCGTTACGAATTCGCGTGAAAGTAGGAACGATACGTACCTCTTTTCCATCGCGGCTACGTTGAGCTTTGGTGATTTGGACTAGTACACTGGCAGCTTGTTCCCCACCCATTACCGCGCACTTGGAGTTCGGCCAGGAGTAGAGAAACCGCGGTGAATAAGAACGCCCGCACATACCTGCGTTCAGTGGATATTTAAATAATAAATCGCTTCGGCATTTCGCTTTGCATAAAAGACTGTACCGAAGTTCCCTGCGCCGTACGATCCGCCGATGAGCACAGTAATTTTCGGTACCCTGGCGCAAGCGACTGCGTTCACCAGTTTCGCTCCGTCCTTCGCGATTCCCCCAGCCTCCATGTTCTTCCCGACCATGAACCCTGCAGTTTCACAATTGTCAAGCCTGACCGCGCGAACGCTGTAATTTCATTCAACGAGACCCGATCGTACCTGTAATGTTCTGCAAGAAAATTAGGGGTATCCTCCGTTGAGCGCAGAGCTGCACGAAATGCGTACCCTTTAACGCGCTCTGCGAGAACAGCACCCCGTTATTCCCGAGGATTCCCACGGGATAACCGCAGATTCTCGCGAACCCAGTAACCAACGTCTGCCCGTACTGCGCTTTAAATTCACGAAATCTGGACCCGTCGACGATCCTCGCGATCACCTCCCTAACGTCATACGGCCTCTTCACGTTGGTGCCGACTATGCCGTAGATCTCGTCCACCGCGTGCACAGGGATTTCTATTCCCTTGTCTATATTCACGTGCATCGGTCTCTGTCGGTTTAAGTCCCGAATGATCTGACGTGTTAAGTATAAAGCGTGTGCGTCGGTCTTGGCGTAATGATCAGTAACTCCAGAAGTACTGAAATTCGGATATATGGCGAGCTCGTAAAAAGATAACAAGATTCTATCGTATGATCAGTACCTGCAGTGAAGGGTTGCCCCACCTAATTCCTCAGGGGTGACTTCCTCGCCAGTGGCGGCTTTTACTAGAGGCGGGCCGGCCAGGAAAATCGTGCCTTGATTAGCGACGATCACGTTCTCGTCTGCCATAGCCGGTATATACGCCCCTCCTGCGTAAATTAATCGTCGTGAACGTTCTCGAGAGTGTCGCAGTAGTACGAATCAATGAGTAATCGAACCTGCCGTGCAGCTGCCCATAACTACTGCGATCTGCGCGATCCCTTTCGCGCTGAGCATCGCCTGATTGTAAAAGCTCCTACCGAAATGCATTTTATCCGGGAATACATCGTCCTGCCGCGACAGATTCGCCCCGCCGCTGTCTACCAAGTATATACAGGGTAAGTGGTTCTCCTCCGCGATTTCCTGGGCTCTCAACTGTTTTTTTACCGTAATGGGATAGTACGCGCCACCCTTTACCGTCGCGTCGTTCGCGATCACCACGCACTCGACTCTGATACAACGATCGGTGCTTTAAATTCCGTTCGGCCTCATCTCAGAAGCGTACTTACCCCTGCCCCCTGCCGATGCCGGTGATAATACCACCGGCGGGTACTTCCTCCTTGTCGTACAGCTCGTAGCCTGCTAATTGCGAAAACTCGAGGAAAGGGGACGTCGGATCGAGGAGCGCGTTGATTCTTTCCCTCGGTAACATTTTCCCATATTTCAGATGCCTCTCTCTGGCTTTATGCCCTCCACCCTCAACGATCTTTCCCACCGTTTTCTTCAACGCGTCCACCGCGGCTTTCATTTGAATAAAATTCTCCTAAAATTTTCGTTACCGACTTAATCCGCCACCGTGATAAAAATTCTAACGCGCGTCACGATGATCGCGCGCGCTGTTTCACGCCGCGAGAGCGTATTTGAATAAACAATTCGTGGCTTATCTCAGCTTCGCTGATAAGAGGAAAACTCGTGAAATGAATGTCGCAATGTATATCTACCGTGGCCGTGCGGTGTCGATTGAGAATTTAGAGTGATTCGAGTTTGTTTCGGGCATGCATGATCTCGTCGATCCACCTGCACACGAGCTATCGTTCTAACCTTGTACTCCGGCGAACTGGTATCTTGCGCGGTCCCGATAACAGCCGCGTCCTCGTGATAACTCCTCGCGACGCGACGCACACTTTTAATCAGAAGATTTCCTTTCCTCAGCATTTTCTTATCGATCTCTCTTGGTTTTCTGAACTCCACTAGAAATGTGCTTTCCTTCACACTTGCACCGTGCTGTAATTAACGCGCCGTGAGATCGCTTACAACAATGCTCCGTAATGATGTTCTGTTTATTAACGTCGCGAGCCGCCGACTGAAGTCTACCGCCATCTAAGCTAAATAATTCGCAGTTCGGAGGAATGTTAATCAACCGCTGGAGTAATTAGACATCGCGCTTTACAGAATTTTTCCACGTAGACGATATTTATTGACCATTTCACTTCGGTTCATCAGATGACAAATCTGTCTGCATTTTTAATGTTGTATGCATTTAAGTCAGTTAAGTCATATCTGTCTGCATTTAAGTTTTGGCATATTCTACTGATTTTCAGTTTTAATTTAAGACCAAGTTCATTAAAATCGATGCGCTAGGTGCTGAGATATTAATATTAATTACTATGCATTTGAATTATCTCACGAGTTTCAAATTCAAACTTTGCGCCATTCCGCTAGATGGCGCGGCGAGGACGCTTCGGCAGGCCGCCATGTTGGTGAAGGTATATCGCTACGCAGTAAGTGCTAGTGACGCATCGTCGGGAGGTTTGACGGGAGGAAAATAAGTTTAATAATACTTGAACGATCGTGAAGAGACAATCGGCGCGTCCCGATATACGAACAGCTGACAATAATCGTCGCCGAAGCGAGGAAGCTGTAGAGTAGTTTAGAGTCAAGCTCCGTATACCGAAACTCCGACAATGCCGGATCTCTCCAGCATATCCCATTATCCCTTGAAGGTAAATATCGTCGCTAATTAATATTCTATCTGATTGAAATTCTATATCAGCTCTCTGCGATCAAGTTTAATTCACACCACGTCATATACCTTTGAGTTTGACTTTCTCTTTACTTTATCGCTGCTTCGCGCCGACTAATTTCCGCCCGATATTTCATGCCTCTTAATTAAGAAAAACAGTTGTCTGATAACCCCCCTCGATACTCGCCGAAGGCTTTTACGTATCTCTGTTAACGGGCATGTTTTCCAGCGAGTGACACAATTATATAAAGACTGTAAGCGCGACGAGACAATCCCATAACCACTCGTTTGACAAGTTTCTCAAATTATTGAGACGCGTCACCGCAATAAGTAATTGTGTACCCGAACGTACGCGTTTTAATCGCATTCCCAGACCTCCTTTCGTGATCTTGTGGGATTTCTATTTCTTTTTGCAGGTGATATTTGCGATTCATTTAGTCCTAGTAACATGGTAAGAATCAATTTCCTTTACGATTAGTCGGTAGCGTTACTTCTCTATTACATCCTTGGGAAATACATTTTTAGGGGTATTCAGGGTCACTGGTGTCCAAAGTCTGTAATGTTTTACAATCTACTTTTCTTCGTTTGCATATTATGGGCTATTCACAATATCGAGTCAGATGAGCCGCTACAACTCGTAAGCAGTCAGCTCGATCTCATACAATTAATTCGGAACGTCAGGCTTTAGTAACGGTGTTCTCTCTGCATTTTAGGCACTTATCGTTAATGTACTTTCCATATTTTTTGACATAGTAACGTTAGCCGTCTACTTTCCGCCAGCGTGTAAGTTCTCTACTTATGTTCAAACAAAGACTAACACCTTAAAACTCGACCGATTACATTGTTAATTTATTAACCTCCCCACGCAGAAGATGTATCTATCTGATCGCACGAACTTGTAGATGCATCTGAGAAGTTTAGCGCCGCGATTATGATCATAAACGTGATCGTTCGCGGGGTGACAAGCGTCGGCCTATTGCGAATAGGCCAGGCGAGGGGCGGATGTTTAGCCACGATGTTCACCGCGAGTCCTGCAATGGGTCAGTAATAGATTGGAAATCCATGTTTTGTAGGCCTGCGTTGCTTCTACGAACTTGCGCTTTTAAGTAGGTGCATGACATTTATTTTCAACTGTCTTATACACGTATTTCTCTTTTTTTGTTGTTGGTTTATCTTAAGTTATCTGCTGCCTGCCGGTGCTTGCGTGCCGTCCAGTGTATCGTCCCCCGTTGTATATACATGCGTTACGGGGGGAATTATCGTTTATCAGCGTTTTTCTATTCTAGGCTTTGGCCGACAGGATTACGAGGACATATCTCACCCGATCCCGCAAAATTCCGATTTTGCCGGGGTTTAACAACGAAATTTCTAAACTAACGCGATAATATATCATCGTTCCACGAACGTACCAACGAGAGATCTGACATTATTTATGTACCATAGATATTCTTAACAACGATCACGCTCGATGCGAAATAGGTTTTTAATTCTAGTGTATATATGTACTTAAATAACGATAAGCC
>SHCU01000108.1:31618-43379 GCA_004307685.1 Ceratina australensis
ATTAAGAACCGCTGTGCTAGAAACACAATGCGTGTATATACGTATAGAACGAACCCTCACACTGTAGCACAATTAAACTGCAGCTGGTACTGCTAGGCTGGCAGCCTCGTTTCTCGAAGCAATTTAACATCAAAGAATTCACAAAGCATTTATCGTTTGACAAAAGAAACCTGTTCAAAAGGTGTGCGTCAAGACTTTCGGTGCCCACAGAAGAATGCGGGAGAAGTTCATTTCATTTTACATATTCAATTGCGTCATTTGCGCTAGATTTAATTGGATTTTTTAAAACTTGCTCAGCACAATGTTCGAAAACGTAAAATCGAATACGAATAATCAGATAGTGATATTAATCCTGCTAACAATTCACGGTATAATTTTGTAACAATCAAAATTAAATGAAATTACCACAATTAGAAGCGAAGAACACTCTTTGTAAAACGCTCTTTATTTCAATCCGATCGTACTCTCTTCTGGTTTCGGAGCTATCATCGCGTAAAGATATTCACAATTTTTAGGCGCCACTCTCACCGTCCTGCCCACACGGCTCGAACCTCTCTCTCGCACCTTGACCCAGTTACTGACCTACCCCACTCCAGCCAGACGGCCAGACGGCGCCCGCGATGAGCTTCCAGGAAATAACCCTTTTATTCTAGGAATAGAAGTGGGGCTGTATCCCAGCGCTACGTAAATGTAGGGAAGCTCATATCTCGGAAACAGATTAAGATATCACGATGAAACAAAAGCGTCCTTCCTCGTTTCGACATCCTCTATCAACTGAAAAGATTTCCAATCCGAGTTTCAATATGATTTTACCGTTAAGCGAAGATTTTTAATTCTGATAGATCAGTAAAAATAAAAATTACATTCAGAACGATGCACGTCTATTTGTTGATTCATATTCTTCTAATTGACTAACATCAGATCGGAGAATGTCTGGTAAAAAAAGCGGACTAAACTCTCTTGTTCTCATCGAAACGGAGAGGTCCTTAGTGAAACTTCTACACTGAACTCCGTTAAAGTGTCTTTGGTACGTTGGAAGCCGAAACTCCGCAGCAAGCACTGTGACGGATGTTCCTGGACTTTAGCAAACGAGATTAGGACAAATCTACGCGCGGGCCAAGTTATTGTTCCTCTGTTCTCTATCGACAAAGCCGATCCATTAATTAGCAGTCGGGTCACGAATAAATTCAATTAGACAAACTGTCACGTGGTCTTTTATTAAACGTGTTCCAAGAAATTTCATAGTAATTTATCGGAACGTAAGAGCTTTCGGTGGAACGCGCTCACGCGATGCATAGTTTGGAACTGCACTTAAACCGTGGCATGACTGTCAAGGGCAGCTGGGTCCGGGCAGCGAAATGCCTTTCAGCGTTATGAATTTACTACTTGGTAGTTTGAGCCAGCCGGTGTTTCTTATATCCAGAATCTAGAACATCAACATTTTTGTAAGGGAAGTATCCGAACACCAGAATTTTGGCTTTAATCGAATTTCACGGCCGGTGTAATAGGTATGCATAAAACATTTTCTTGTTAAAAATTACTTCGAGGAAGTTCAGCTTTTGGAGTGGCGAAACTTCGAAACCATCACGGGTCGTGGAGTATTTATGGCATTTATAAAAATGGATAATGTACTCGTTCTGCAAAAACACACGAAACATCGTCTGTGTATCTGCATGTGGATAACCGCGTATTTTATATTAAGATCTTATACGTGTAAACAAAATCACCTTAATAAAATTAATGTCATAAAACAAATTGTATATATTAGGAGTATTTTATATTTTATTAAACACTGTGAATAACTTAAATATTTATTGTACATTCATACAATTTACATACAGTCGCCGCATATCTCGATCAAAAAATTTTAAATACATATGTTATTACATATATTACATAACAGGGATATATTTTTCCTAATTCAAACGTAATTCTCATACAAGCATGTTACGTTTGACTTACATTGGTGTGTTACCGCACATGATTGCATTAAATACAAATCGTGCAAAAACAAAGAAGTACTAGTTCAACCGCATCACTACACGTTTCTTTAATAAACGTAGACACATAGAAGAATGAAAAAAACTCCAATAAAAAAGTCAAAGCTTGAAACAATTATTCTAACGAATCATAATTCGTTTTTAATTTAAAAAATAGAAGTTGCGTATTGATTAAGCCGTATGCTTCTAATCCAAAAATAATGTACAAGCTCGCAGTTTAATAAAAATTAGGCGCGTGTTTAGCGTTAATACCTAAACGCATTATAGGTCTATCAAAACGATATCTGTAAAATTGTCATAAAATAAATCTCTACATCACAGTAGCTAAGCCGTGTTCATCGTATCGTTTGGGACATATGTAATGGAGTTAACATCAAATCGAACGCTGTGTCTTTAAAGTTGGCGCCGCGTAAATTCGCCTCTTGCAAATCGGATCCCGATAGGTCACAGCACTGAAACAAATTAGAAAATCTGGTTAAATTTAGTCCAGGAGAGTAACGAGCACTTGGGAAGATACTTATTAAAACATGTACCTCTAAATCTGCACCGGCTAAAACTGCTGATCTAAGAATACAGTTCCTCAAAATAGCATTCTTTAACGTTGCTACTCTAAGATTTACGGCAGCCATTATACTGCCCTCAAGATTGGCACCTTTGAGATTGACACCTTCCATATTGGCGGGGACACCTGAGGGGTCCTCGAAATTACACGAATGAAGATTGGCAGCGGCTAGATTAGCGCATAGCATTCTAACACGAATTAATTGAGCGCCTTGTAAATTTGCATGAGACAAGTCTGCTCGTTCGAAACAGCAGTCAGATAAATTTGAACCTGCTAAGCTGCAGCCGCGCATAATTGCATACTGAAACATACAGTAAAAGAAGTTAATTCATCTGTAGAGTTCTACACCAGTGTTCAAATAATTATAATCACCTTAAAATTAATGTTCCTAAGATCTAGCTTCGACAAATCTGCGCCAATGAAATTGACCCCTTGAAATCTGAGTTTCGAAGTTGCTGATGTGGACATAATCGCTTTAAGTACATCCTTTCGTGTAAGAGATACCAAACCACTTCTTTGTAGTTCCTCTTCCTCTGCCATGGCGGTCAGTATATCAATTGCACCCTCTATTCCATAAAACCGTGCTTCGGCCAAAACGCCTAAAATATGTTAATGTTCTTTGAAAAATACAACAAAGGAAATAATAAAACTGGAACTAAGAAGCAGTAAAAATATACCTGCCGCATTGACATTGGCATCAAGTATCATTTGTCCATGTCTTAAATAATTTAATAACGGTTCAAAATACATGGGACTTCTGTCAATCAAAAATGCACCATTTTTGTCTTGTCTGCTAGGTAGGATTCTTTGTTCCGTGCCTGTAGCGTCTGTAAACATTCTATATTTCCCTATTATAAGCGTGTACGAAGGTAATCGTTTACTTTTAATTTTCGCTTGTTAATTTGTTAGTATTTCACATTTGCTCATTTCCTTACCTGGCCAGCATACTCATTGGTTCCTTTTTTGTCAAGGTATCTCTGGTTGTGGTAAAATATTTGCCACCAACATTTAGTGTAATCCATTCTGAAAATGTGTTTAATTGATTATGACTGCAGAGCTTATTTTTCGGAATAAAGTCTTCTCCACATGAAACATACAAAACATCATCATCCCTGGAAAAAGTCCATTCACGCTGGGATTATATATACTATAAGGATAGCTAATAATTGTACAAAAGAATGTATATTACCGAATTAAATTAATATCATCAATTTCTCCGCCTTGAGCATTAAACAGTTTCTTGGCAGTAATATTAAATTTTGAGCTGGCTGCAGTTAGAAGTTCATCAATTGATTTTGGAACCATAAATACCTAAAATAATATGATTTAACTTTAAAATACACAATCCACACATTGCGATCTTTTAAATAATCACCTGAATAAAGTTTGATTGATAATATAAAAGATAATATAAAACAATAAGTGTAATATGAAATATCATTGCAGGCAGATATTGTTTGAAATAAAATAACAAATGAGAGCAGTTACAAAATGCAACGTACAGAAATTAATGAAAATGTACAGTATTAAAATGTTAATAAAATTGTGACCACCTTGCCATTTGAAACATTAGTTCCATTGATAAAAAGTGTTACTCTCTGCATAACTAGGTAGCTGTAAAATTCTGTATGTGTAATACAAAATATAGCACTATTTAGTCGGCTATATTTAGTAAAATAACAGTACCACAAACAAGCTCCATTTGACTTTGACACTGAACTGATCGCACTGTCGCCATGTTAAAGACGACTGTAAAATCTAAGTACATATAGATTGTATAGATACGCTTGATAACACCGTAAAATTGAGCACACCGTTGCGAAACGCCTTAAAATCGATCTTTTCAGCCATTACTGTTTCCACTCTGTCTATGATCAGTTTCATGTTCATGATGTCCCCAATTTCGAATATTCAAAGGAGCTTCAAGTAAATAAGATGTATTTATTCTTAATTAGTTAAGTATTTCTTTGCGTTATACGTTGTATCGACGATATATTTAAAACAGAAAACTTACATTCATCCCCGTTTGTATCTGCGGCTTTGTGAGATCTTTCTTTAAAACCATACTTTCCTAAAGTGTAAGTAGTGAAATAATTTAAAGTATGCAGTAATAATAAAAGCTTTGTCAATTTGTTCTTTAACTTAATTTAAAAGAACACATGATAATCATAGAGGTTTCTCTTATTAATTTTCTTTATTGTTAGAATAACAAACATAAATTTGTGTAACATGTCAATTTATTACAAACAAAGTTAATACATTAATATGTACAACTACTCTGATACATTTTTAATATATTATTATATGTACATTACGCATAAGTAGTACGCACATACATTCATGACTCACATTCATATTATATGTATCTTTAATATAAAAGCTTCTTTTTTATCAGTTTATAAATGTATATAATGCTGTTCATCCTTAAATAACTGATGAAATATAAACGAAGTATTGGATTATTTCAAAGAACACATGCACAGCCTAAAACAAGAAGCAACTTAATGTATCCTATCACCATGGAAGATCGTGTAATACCTACTGTGTAATATTCATCGGAACTAAGTCCCTTGTAGGACTTTAAGTTGTTAAGCTTTGGTCTAGCTTTCCCACATTAATTTTCAGTTTCACATAAAAATAACATGTTTTTTATAACATTTATATATAAGCGTATGCATATAATGCATACTTTGATATACCTGTCATAGATTTATTACATACCGTTATAATCTGGTACAATATAAAACTTGTGATGTATGTCATTCAGTGTTACTTAATGTCTAGCAACATTTGTTATATGTTAGAATTACAAAATGTAGGTATATAAAACCAACTTCATATTTAGTAATCATGTTCTATGAATATTGAGTCCACTTCATGTCACCTAGTTAAGACAAAAACTGAAGTCAGAAAAGAGAATGTTGTATGGATCTATGATGTTCATTATACAGTTTTAATTTAAGATTAATTAACTAAGATATGATATATATATTACGTCTATCATTTATTGTATGCTAATAATGTCAGATTCTACATAATTTTTATATGATGTAGAAACTTAGTTAAAAATAGTATAGGAACTAAATTGCACAGTGGTTTCAAATAGACCTATATCATCAGTAGTATCATTCAGAAAATGATACATCAGTCAAGTTGAAAGTAAAGTAATTGTAATTGATTTTCCTCTTCTTGGAAATTTACAAAAGAATTTAAAGATAATTCCATAGACATTATATGTACTGTAAATCTTCCTTAAAAGTATACTTATATTTTTTCTCTTACAAACTCTCGCAAATTTATGCTTAATAAACGATATCAGAACCAATCTATCTGAAGAATTAAGAAATGATCTCTCGGAGGGAAGATGATATATAGCAGAAAGCTTTGTACATGACATAATCTACATGAAAAATGATCGCTTCATTGAAGCATTAGAAAAAACGGTTGCCTTTTCTTTACTTATAACAAAAAGGCTGAGTAAAAATGATACCAGTCTCAGCACCAACTATGTATCAACTACCGTCATGATCAGTAGTACACTTTCAATTAGATGCAGTGAATTTGAGGAGCTTCCACAGGCCTCTGGTGATTTTTAAACTGGTGACGGGTGAGATGGCCCCAGAACTTCGCTCTTAATTAGGAAACAAAAAGAAGATGAACAAAAAACAAACATGAGAATAAATTAATCAAGTAATGTAACATTGTGATCAAATTGGATGAAAGACATCTTAATCGAAAGACAAGAACGTGAAATAGAGTGTTAATGAAGAATGCATTTTCGTAAAAATGAATGACTAGAACACAAAGACAAAAAAGCTAACAATAGACTAAGACAGAAAAACATAAAACAAAATGCTAAAAGAATATAATCAAAAACATATTCTTTGAATTTTTAGAAATTTAGACCCGTCACCGATGTTTCATGTTATTCAGTAACAAGTATCATCTTTTGATGTTTCTTGAATATTTCATATTCAACAAAATAAGAATCCTATTAACATGCAGATATCGTACTTGTAAAAATTTCCCAATATAAATATTTTGAACTGATCAAATGCTCTGGCAGTTAAACGCTTTGTTCTTAATATTTATGTTGTTTCTCTTAAATATTAAACTATTAAATCATTCATTCCATGGTGAAAGAATTACGATATTTTATAACTTCTGACAAAGTGAATATAAATGTCCGATTACATGATGGATGAAAATCTTTAGTAAGAAACTCTTTAGTATTGTCGTCTTACCAACAAATTAAATTTAATAATAATTTTATATGCGTAAACAATACGAAGCTAATTTATTATTGCTTAAATAGGCATAATATCCAGGTTGGCAGATTTTGCGCGATGTGTATTAATCCGTTTAAATAAAACAAAAAAGAATGATTTGGTTTAACATTGGCATTTGTCAAGAAGTATCATCTGTGATAAGACAGAATAGTCGTAACCCAAAGAAGACGCTGCCAAATCCATCGCGGTATTCTGCATGGCCCAAGGCTAACAATTGCACTGGCTATATGTCGCATCCAATCACGGATTCCCCGCGGTGCATGTCCCCCGTTAACGTAGAGGACGTAAGTAAATCCATCTTTACATTTACCGTGAATGTAATAATAATATGGTAAAAAACTGTGTAAACGAAAATGGCATCTCTGATAAAACAGGATAGCTGGTGCATTGCTAGACAATACATGCAGGAAAACCGCTTTTACGGAAGACCGTTCTGGAGCAGTAACGTGTGCTAACAATTGTTCCAATAATAATGAAGCAATTCCATTTCTCCTATACGCACGACGGACACCTAAACTAAGTATGTAACCCACTAAACAATCATTTCCTAAACTTGAACATAAAATACCGCGATCTTCTGTGTTCAGTTTGGCATAAGGCTTTATTTCAGCAACAATAAGTCCAATTATTACTCCACCATATACAGCTGCAAGTGCATAAAACCGTGAGGAACTTGTTATATCTTCATACCATGAATAAGGATAATCTATGACAAAATAAATGAATACTTTAATGTACACTCAAATATTAATAGAATTGTCAATGCTAAAATGGTTTATAAAACTAACATATCGTAGCATGCTTAACTAAATTCACAATTTATTTCATAATTACTAGTTTTTCAAAGAAACAACGCACAATATATTTAGTAATTAATCCTTTGTGATCTTACTCCAGTTGAAGAACATATAAATACACAATATAGTTTACGATGTCCAAGGAAAATCCACGATGAAAGAACTACTAAACAGAACTTTGAAAGAGTTACAAGTGACATGATATAGATGTAATATCAAAAAAGATTAATTACAGGTATAAACTAATTACAAATTACCCTCCACGTCATGTTATTTATAAGATTTGAAATGTGTAGTTCAAGAGTTGCAGAACATTACATACCAATGGGAAACCAATCTTGGCAGAGTGCTCGTACTTCGTCCAAATCATCTGGACAGAGGAAACGTAACTGGACATCACTCAGAACGCACAGTGGTACAGTCGCTGGTATCACGGAGGTTTTTTGCTCGTTAGACAAATTTCTTGTATTATTTTCATCCGTATATTTGTGTCTATTTTCCTGTGATACTTTAAAATCACTTGTATCGATTTCCGGTAGAATGAGGTACCGATTAAAGGATACGGCCATCACGCCACGACTTTTCTATCATTTCATCAGTCATTTCTTGTACGATGTCAAGCATGTCACGTTGCGTGTAAACGTTTGCTAGTAAACATATTGAGATCCGCAGACATTTTGTATCCCCTCTATGATCGGCTATCTTTGTTCCTCGTTTGTTTCCTTCTTCTATCTCTGTCCGATCTTCTCTCTTACCACCGCCACCCCGCTTCTAATGTTACAAGATCGAACACAATCTCAAATTTGATTACGACGTGTTACAAAATACTTCTTATATTTGTACTTTATAAAAATCTACGTTTATTCTACGATAAAGATAGTGGAAATTAAGATAGAAAGCACTTTATCTGAAGAGTGCTGTTTCTCAGTATTATTTTGAACGTAAGCTTCTGAAAAAACGTATGAAGCTATATGGCGCTCAGCGTCAGCTGTTCGTTTATGACAAATCAGCTGTGTTTGGCGTTTAACGAGTGGGACAAACGTATGCAATAAACACTTATTTGTACGTATATACCTCTGTGATTCTGTTAACTTGTACCAGCAAAGTATATAAAAGTGATAGATGAAAGGATTTGTTTAACTGTTCACCGAAATTGGTTAACAAATTTTCTTAATGTGGGACCAATTTCATTTATTAAACATGAAAAATTAAGCGATGATGAAATTGCAGCTCATCCTATGCTTGAAGATTTGGGTCCAGATTGGATAAGAGTATATGTTAGAGTACGTAAACGACCTAGAAAACATTTATAATTATATTTTGTACGAATGATATTTAATACAATTTATAGATTTATGAAAAGCAACATAAATGGGCTGTACCGCTTCCAAGAGGAAGGAATATAAATGTAAATACTCATGCAGATCTGACTTTTACACAATTAATGCACTATGTAGCTGAGACTAATTATAGGAATTTATGGAAAGAATGTTACAAAAAATATTATAGTATGTACTCTTGTTAACAAACAATTATATATTTGATTTCGTGTTATTTTTAAACATTACAATAATTTATGTACAGGTCCTTGGAACTGCATAGAATATAAAGAACAGTATAACATAACTGCTAATGTAAGCGATGCAGCAATAATGCAAGAAGTGTTACAAAAAATGTATGGTTGTACTTTAGTGCAGCTACAAAATGGGTCAGTGATATCCGTATTGCCTGGTGTATCAACTGAAGTACATTGTAATCTTCTCCCTGTATTATTTGCTATCGAAACTACGACCGCTTTCCTGACTTTACATGAGCAGACAGCCGAATATTCTCTTCGCGAGTATGTATATGTAGTATACACATTTACTTGGTTCTTAATTTAACTTTCTTTTACTAAAATTAATTTTGATGAAAGGTGCGTCATGTACAGTCCCGCTGCCTTAAGTATAAGTCACGGAAAACCATTATTTTTAATATATCAATTACTACAGTTATCCAGAGACTTGCATGATCGGGGTCTAGTGTTAGGTGAAATTACTCTAAGCGATATACTACTTATGGATGATTTTACTATTCAGGTTAATATATAAACGATTTTTACATACACATTTTACCTAATTCAGTTTTGTTATTGAAAGTGTAATTACTTTCCCAGATTTTATTGTTAGGTGTTACCGAAAATAAGCGACAATGTATATATAAAACCTGAAAATGAACTCTCCAAAATGTCCACTAGTCAAGAAATCAGAGGAAAAGGTTTCAATGGATGCAAAAGAGGCTTTGACATATCGAATACAACGTTACAAGGAAACTCTAAGTTTGGCATGCATGAAAGCATTGAGAAATTGTGCGAGATGTGGGTTTACAACTGCATTAGCAATTTCGATTATTTGACTGCGCTGAATAATTTGGCTGGTAGACGGTACGGTGATCCAAGTTGTCATCACGTAATGCCTTGGGTCACAGACTTTACGTCTAGATGCGGTAGCAACTGGAGAGATTTGACCAAGTCTAAATTTCGGTTAAACAAAGGCGACAGACAATTAGATTTAACATTTGACTCACAATTAACTGAAGTACGTATTTAAAGATGTTTATCAATTTCATTTTCATGCATTATATCCATTTAATTGATACTTTTAATACTACTGCGACAGGTGGGACATCATGTGTCAGATGTACTTTCGGAAATTACGTATTACGTTTATCTTTCTCGCCGCTACGACAAATCAGTTCTTTGCAAATATGTAAGGCCGCAATGGGTACCAGGAGAATATCCTGCTTCTATACAGAGATTACATGATTGGAGTCCAGACGAATGTATACCACAATTTTTTACTGATCCTAACGTTTTTAAGGTAAAAGATGAAGAATGAATTAAATTATATATCAATTATAATGTACGTACAATTATTTATAAATTACAGTCTATCCATGAGGATTTACCAGATTTAGAAATTCCTGGGTGGGCTACATCACCAGAAGATTTCATTGAAAGACATCGAGAAGCTTTAGAGAGTTTCCATGTTTCTGAAAGATTACATCATTGGATAGATTTAACGTTTGGATACAAGTAGATATCTCGAAGATACTGTTACACTATCTATTAATATCGATGTGTCCTTGTTATCGATTGATTAACTTTATAGATTATCTGGATCGGCGGCAGTGAAATCGAAAAATGTTTGTTTGCAACTTGTTGACAATCACACTAGTTTAACTAACTCCGGTATCGTTCAACTTTTTACACAACCGCATCCACAAAAAATTATTCCCTCACCTTATTGGTGTAAGATACCGCCTCGGTTGCGCTCATCTTTCTTAACTAATAAGTATAGTATGTTCATTATATGATTTTTTAATTCTTAAGACAGTTATTTGATATTCTTATTTAATATGTATTAAACGATTATATATTAAAAATTACAGAAAATGATCAATCTGGAAATAGGACTAGCGACGATGAAGGTCATAGTTCTGGATTCGAGGAAGAAGAATTACCAGCATCGATTATTAATACATCAAAATCATCGCCTTTAGTTTTAAGCCGTTTATTGAGTCGTTCTCGGGGATCTTTACTCGCAGCAGATGACAGTGCTAAACAAGATAAATCCTTGAGTCAAACAATATTCCTCCCAAAGGATTACAATCCTATTGCAGCTATCATGCACGTAGAAACTATGCATACATTTATAAATAAAGTAAGCTCACAAGTTTATAAACCGCAAATCGAGTTGCACGAGACATTCACAAATTATAAACAAATTGTGGCTAGTGGACGTATAAAGGAACAACAAATTCTCGGTTGCTTGATCGTGGAAATATTCTTGTCAAGTAAATTTCGATCTACATGGAATGTCGAGAAAGTATCATTTGCTAAAAGATTCTCCACATGTATAAACACGTTGAAAATGTCAGCTGATAGTTTACCCAAATGCGTAAGAAATACTGTTGCCTTGCTGCTTCAAGTTGATATTATCCCAAACAGTTACAACATAAATAACACAGAAGTAAGGATTGCCTAGAATACATTTTAGAAGAGTTAAATATATGACATAAAAAGAATATCTGTAATTTTCCAGATGACTGATACGCCTTTTCGTTATCCAACCA
>SHCU01000108.1:54561-70504 GCA_004307685.1 Ceratina australensis
TACCTATAGAACATTTTTTAATTAGAATCATTTCTTAATTTAGAAACAAATGATAATTGTGATGACTCACATACTTACATATTTTTACCAAGTATTGTACCTCGTTCCCCAAAAAGATCGAAGGAGCCATTACAATATGTCTTGAGATCTATGTCATATAATTTCTTACCGGAAAAACGATCTTTATTTTCCTCGTACCTTTCATTATACTTATGATACGTTGAATTAAAATGACCATCCTCGCTTTGCAAACCAAGTCTAAGAAGAACGGACACTCTCACGCAGTACGGTTCTAATTCCCTCAAGCAATCGTTCCTAGCGTTCCATACTTCCTCCAATGTTAACATACCGTAAAACTGTCGAAGCATTAGCAAATTCTTGGAAATTGAACGCAAACACGTGATTCAATTCATGGAATGAAAGAATGCCTACATCGGTTACCATCTGATGAACTAATTCAACGCACTGTTGAGCATTTGGATTGCTGACCATATCTCGCATGGCATCTATATGATTAAGAGTTAACAATACGACTTCTACGGGACCAGTAGCTGCAGTCAACTGATATTTAACCATCATAATCATTAAATCGAATAATTTATTCATACTATTTTTATCGAGTTTCATTATCGAAGACAATGCAACGCATTCTAAGGTAGACCGCAGAACAGGTATCCCGGGCAAGGACTTTCCTCCAAATACAGAAGACAATATTTTGGGATTAAGCAACGCTGCGCTTACATCGTCTAATACTAAAAAAATGGAATAAGAACGCTTTTAAAATCAATCAAAGAACGTGAGAGAAATACATGCAAAGTAGACGTTTGCAAAAAATTAAACACTTTGCTGATAGACTAGCCTTGTATGGTTTTATCGAAGCATATTCTTTGCGCTTTCAATCTCTGTCGCAGGACGTACAGCATCTCACCGCCCAAATTTAAATAAAGTATTGGTGTTGCGTACAACGACATTTTTTGTTTCTAATGGTCACTCAATTAAAAACAGTAATGCCACGATCTTAGGACTTAGGACTTAGGACACGTATGTATGGTTTGATTCACCGATACCGTTGTCCTAGCGACAAAAGTGTACATACAATTAATCGACGCTACTAACTTAAAGCGAGACTGCGCGGTTCTTCGTACTTCGAGCCTTCTTAAAACTAAGTACATGTACTTACATAACAGTATTTCAAGAAACAATACGTAGTGGTCTTTAGACTTAATTTATTTTCAAAAACACATTAATATCATAACTGTAATAAGTTGTATTTATAACTGCACATATTAATCAGGAGAAATGTAACTAATAATTATAAGTATAATTAGCTTTCGATGAAACAAATTCGTGAAGAAACGAATTTTTAAGTAACAACGTTAAATTTCTTATTTTCAGTCTAAAACTTCTACGGCACAAGTACGATATCCGGAATGAAAGACGTATCTGACAACTTTTCCTTTTATTATGTACAAATTGTTCAAAAACATTTGTTTCTATTAAAAAGGAAAGTTAGATACTTATACCCTGAACAGATATTAGGCAATTAATAATCATTGTTGTAACAATATTAAATAACGATCATATTAATTGTTCATAAAATAATGCAATTGGACGGTTACATGTAACAAAAGATATTGTGTTCCGCACTTTTATAAAATATCTTAAATCTAACTTGAAAATTGGCTTCGTTAAATGGAACGGTTTAGTTGTAAAAAGAATGTAGCGGTTACTTCGTGTCGCTCTTCTCGTTCCAAAAAATATGCCATGGGTATTTATCAGTCTAATGTTAATCTATAATACGTACCGTTGAGCATACGTACGTATACGTCGCATAGTATATTTCCTCATTATATTATATTATTTTCACGTCATTTTAAGTACAATTCTGTTTACGATTCATTTAATATCAATCGAGTCATTATTGTATCTGTATAGAGCATTAGTTACTAACGCGCATGTAAATTCGATGATAGAATTGATAAAAAACAAATAAAAAGTTAACGCTTAACATTTTTACATGGATCTTATGAATCTGAACCTGTGGACGTGTATAAAAGCATTTGTTAAGAAAAAGCAAGTCTATTGGTAATAGTAATATTTTCAAACAGATTAAAGTTACTACTTAAAACTATGCAAGTAATCTGTACACGTATGTACCTGTAATTATATACCATTTGATTTCATAAATTATTGCACATTGCATCTTCGAATTTTTTACAAGTATATCAAATATAAATAAAATATTTCGTTTAACTTAATTTCATTAAGAAGTATCTAATTCAGCATAAATTCATATTTGATTATGCGCTTTATGTACAAATTACAGTTTTACTATTCCCTATTGCGTTATAGTTTATAGAAAATAATTCATTTGGAAATAAACAACAGTCCTGTAACGTATTTGCAACAAACTACAATAAAAAATTATGCAAAATACATCAGTGTCTAATAAACATTGCCTTTAATGTACTCAGTTGTCAAAATCATTATTTTTGATTTTTGTATAATATATTGGTTATTCAAAGAATAAATCGCGGAGTACGTGACTGCATTAAAATTTCTTTTGTTTCTTATTACTTTTCCACGAGATATCACAATTGTTCCTCATTTAATAAATATATATATATATATGTATTACATACATATATATGTACCTTCTTCTCAGAAACTGTTGAACTATTCCTTTGTAATTGCGTAATGATTATCGTAATAATATTTAGGAATTTTTTTAAGAGACGTTTCTTGAAAAAATCATTCCATGTCGAGTGAGTTATTTGCAATTACACTTACAAATTGTATGTCCAAGTACCTTTTGCCGATTGAATGTAGCGTAGAGGGACCATCGAGTTTCTAACATCAGGACTTTTCGATCTTCTCACGCAATCTTGACTTAATACCCTGCATCCTGGACTTAAAGTTAAACCGGTGAAACTGCCACGGGGTATGCTGTCACTACTTGCCACTCTCCTAACATCGTTAGCTTTCTTCTCTTCGCGATTATCGACTACTGACATTAGATTATCCGGCACAGAGTCTCTGAGTTTATGCGCACCCTGATTATTTCCGAGATATTTTGATCCGGGATGAATAGAGACATTTTTTGGGCTTCGCATCAAACAATTTTCAGTAGATCCATTGCGACGAATTTGTCGTTTGTCAGCGTTGTCGTACGTATGATGATCGATATTGGAATTTGCATCGTTATCAGCACATTGGCAAGTAATTACCACACTGTCAAGAGAATCCGAAAATTCTGGGCTTGGTATTGATGAGCCGCTGATGTGTGAGAAAGTAACCGTCCCCTGAGCATTTTGGGGACGGTGTCAGAAACATCATTCTTCCAGTTCGTCCATTCGGTTTCTAACAGCCATTTCTACCACTTCGAGGCTCGGATAGTCGAGCTCTTTAACTAAGCATAATACAGCTGATAATATATTCGAATTCTAAAATAAGAAATACACATTACGTATATCATCTATTTCCCCAATAAACTTAAGCACAATGTCCGGTTAGATGTGTTACAAAGTTAAGCATTTCTTTTAACGTGCTTGTAATACTTCTACTGAAACATCAGATATAATATTATCGAACACGTACTCTTGTCACAGGCCGTCTGTGGTAATGAAATTGTGACCTACATTTTTCCTTCTCCGAATGTCTGACCCATCCAGGAATAGGATTTGAATCTTCCTAAAGTATAACAAAAAATATTATTTCTATCATTAATCTACATTAAAATAAGTTTGATTTTGATAAGCATTTTTAACTCACTCTTTCTACATTATGATGAACTGGCATTCGTCTAGGTTGAGACGATGGTTGATGTTGCTCTTCATAATCCGATTTTATTCTATGATGCTCTTTATAATCAGACCTCAATCTATTGTCATAATCATAGTTGTTTCGTTCTGAACGCCTATCGTCCATACTTTCATTCATAGAGTATTGTGTTCGCGGAGAAGTTGATGCATATGTACGTTGCGATGTATCGTTGTTACTATATTCTGCATAAGACCTTCTTTCGTCGTAATCCCCATTGTGTCTCGATATCGCAGGGCGCTCATCATATTCCTGAAATGAATTATAGTATAAGAACATATCGCGACTATAAACTATACAGCAGCATATTCATGTTTATATCTAATGTCTTTTCGATTTAAGTAAATCATTATTCCATTAAAACTAGGAACTAAACAATTTCTTATACCTATTTTAATATATTTAAACCTAGTACTAAATAAATGCGTTTTAAATCATGATAAGACTAACTAGTAAATCGTAAAGAAATACATAAAAATTCAACTAATGAATATTGACACTATCAAGATAACACTATAAATAAATGGTGCACTATTACTGCACAGACGTTGTGCGATCTATGAAATGTACCTTAATCATTTCAATAGTATTAGAGGCCACGTTTTCACTGACGCTGCGTGAATCTGCGCGTGCAGTGTCGTCTTTGCTTTGATTCTTTGTTTGTCCATTCTGTAGCTGCCAGTATACGATAGCAAATATAAAGAGCAATAATATGTAATCATGCTTAAATATAAACTTAAGTACTTTGTTCAGTAATATTACTAACAATACGAGATAGTAGTTGTAAATCTCCAACACAACACTTAAAACCGATTAAAAAACCATAGATTTTAACTGCTCAATCTTTTATTACAATTCATTATACATGCAAAATGAACATCTGATTAATCAATTTCAATATACAATTCTCTAACTTACCTCATACGTGTATTGATTGTTTTGTGGATAATGATGTGATGGTGATGCATTATAATTTGCATTTCTATGGTCTGGATCGTGGTACTCTTCTTGAGGCTGCTGCGTTTCTTCGAAACTCCTCTATAAACAAATGTTAAGATAAATAATGTTTACATAAAACAAATAATATTTCGTATATATATATATTCAATGATAATATAATGAAGTATGTAAGTTCTGCAAAGAAATTATCATAAGGACATTATGAAGCTATTAAAAATGAAATTATTATAGAAACAAAAGGAGCAGTTTAAACTTTATATTACCTGATCGCTCGAGGAACTATATCTTCGATGTTGTATCACTTCAGTTTCTTCGATATATTCAGTAGTAATATCCTAATTGCGTAAATGTTATTCAGATGTTAGGACACTTGTTAAAACTGCCTATTAACGTATCACAACACTTTTACGAAAACTTATTATAATTCTAAGATTAAATCGTGGATTAAAATATAAAATAAGATTTAATTAATAGTACATAAATAATATATATATGTATCATTAATGAAATCAATTAAATTAAGATATTATACAGGAAAATGATGTCGTGAATGATTTCAATATATAATTTTACTAGCTATCTTACTTCTGGACTAACTGCATCAGATTGAGGCGGAGAAGCATACACATCAAGAGGATGAACTAAAACGCGGCCTTTTATCAATGCAGTTTGCACTTCCTCAGGTGTTACTAGCTCATCATCGAGTTTCTGCAGATTTGGTAAAGCTCTGAGAACTGCCAATCTATACCTAAATATAGACTCCTTGTTTACAAATTTGCGCAAATAGTTGTTAAATTATTAAGTAGACGCAGTATATCGTACCCTTCTTTCCCAGCACAAGGATTTTCTCCAAGCCATAAATTTCTTAAATTTGGCAAACCTTGAAGGTAACAAACTTCATTTAAATCTTCAATATTATTATTTCTAACAAATAACTCTTGTAGGCTTAAGCAGTATTGAAAATCAGCCAGAGTATTGATATGATTAACACTGCAAGTAAAGAGAATATGATTTTATGATAACGGATAATATTAATATGAATATATATATATATATATATATATATATGCTATTTGTATGTACAGAAATATTTATGATCATTTATTGATCATTAACTTCAATTACATATTACAATCTTAAATGATATGTACGATATGAATACATTGTCTGATTGATCTGTCTGTATTCATATCGCATCATTTTTATTCTTTTCTGAGAACATTCAAATGTATTACAATGAATTCAAAATGCGTGGGCAGAACAACTTCAGAAGTTGTAGGTTGTAGCCAATGATCTTGAGGTTTATATAAACCTATCCATAGTAGGAGTACATTAGGGTGTCTGCAATATTAAAAGACATAAACAACTGAGATCATTTCTATATATGATACAGCTCCTACTAATTAAATCTTCTTAAAAGATTAAAATACCTATGTTCGAGCAACATTTCTATACATACACATGCGGCATACACGTACACATTAAATAATATGGATTAGTTACCTTAATGACAATACTTCAACATTTTTCATCTTCCTTAAAATGCTTACATCAGTTAATTCTGTTCCCCTATATACATATTAACTATAGTTAGTACATATAATTACAAATAATTCTTAATATTCTTATTGTAATTCTAAAAAAGATTATTTTATATGACATGCATTGATCATCATAATTCAACATTTTTGTAATTAAAATTCGTTCCAATTGAAATACATTTATTTAAGAGGAAAAGTAAAATAAAAATTTCTTATAAAGTGAATTCACAAAACCTGTTACTTTAGTACATACAACACAAATACAGTTCACTTGGAATAAAGAGAAATGAAATTGTTAAATAGAATACAAAATTAGATGCAAATCATTTTCCAAGGAAAGTAAAATCAGATGACAGTTCTCCAATGTAAGACACAAAGTTCTTTGAATATGTTTTAGATTAAATAGAGAAAATAATTGTTCACTAATAGAACAGGTGTGCGTAGACGTAGAATATTAAGATAATAGAATATATTTATAAAAACGTACCAACAATTCAGCTTTTTTACAGCAGAGAAATCAGATATTCGTGTCCGAGCCACGACCATTTCTTCTGTCAACTTCACCATAATGAAATTTGTAATGTGTGCACATAAATGTAACCGAAAACCAAAACAGTGATACGAAAAGATCCTGCTGATATTACAAATGATTACAAGAATAATGAAAATTAAAACATCACGACGAATTTCTCAACTGTAAATCAAACGCGCAACCAAAACCCATCGCCATGATGGTGTTTCGTCGACTAGTTGGAGTTGGAGTTGGAGCAGAGATGCCGGATTGGAGAAGAGATGGGACGTACGAACACGGACATCGTGCGATAGTGTGCATGGTTCCCGTCGCCAATCTGGCATCTTGGAGTTGGACAATGTGGTGGTGTCGTTGCACTTGTAGTACAGTATATGTATAGAGTACACTGGAGCTCAAAAATCTTTCAGGCATAGTTCTAATAATTATACGAATCAACTATATATACATGGAGATGTGTAATTTATCCCTATAGTCGGTTTTATGACTCGCTAGGGAAATTGTTTCAATAATTTTACCGTTGCGTTCATCTCACTTCTTTTTATTACAGTTTGAGAGTTTCGCAGAATATCGAAGACGCACTCCGGAATCCGGAGGTCCGGATTTGTACAGTTAGTAATTGAAAGATACAGTGACACGATGTTGATATAACTCATATAAAGAGATATAATAAAGCGCAAATAGAAAAACTTGGTACATACTTGACGACCATTTGATCATCATTTATATACTGTAACACGTGTACTATAGTGTACTTGTTCTTTCTGATATAAAACATGCAAAAAGTTGGAAAATTGAATTCCTCGATTGATATCATACCTTTACAAGGATCTGTCGGCGATTATAAATCGAAACCGATGAATAACAAGTACAGAGCTGATTCCTCTCCAAGATATTTGCGAGATCAACTATTGATTTCACGTGTACAAACGGTAATCTATTTTTCTCATGACATTCTACTCGCTTCATAATCGAAAATTTAAATGAACTTTTATAAATTGACCGGTAAACGTGTGTATTATTTTACATTTTGCAAGTACCATATCAGCTTGTAATCGTTTAAAAAGTGGAATACAAATTTTTATAAACTACGCAGAAAATTATAAATATGATTTATAGTGTCAATTAATATATTTATCTGTTTAGTACATGCATGAAAATGAAAGTAAAGTCTATATTGATGTTAACGAAATGGCAGACGCTTTGCAAAGGAAATATAGAGATTATCGTACAAAAAAGAGGGGGCCCTTCAGATCATTAGTACGCAAAGCATACGACGAACTTACAGAAATGTTTGATAAGAAGTCTTATTCTCGTGAATGGGAAAATTATGATGATGACGAAGATGATGAAGAAGAAGTAGATGTTGATGTATTTATATTTATCTAAAGTATTCTATGTATTAAGAAATACTAAGAGAACTATCTATGATTTTAGTCAGATCCACAAAACAGTGTCTTGGATGGGATGCTGTTAAAAATGTACAAAAATTCTCAAAACAAGCAGAATGGGAATTCCAGTGATAAAGAACTTATAGACATCAGTAGTGATGATGATGTCACTAAAGTTGACAAAAATTCTACTAAAACAAATGTACCAGAAGATCCAGAAAAGAATGTACAACAAAAACAAGGTCCGTCTTCGAGTTCAGAAAAGCATACATCTAAAGCTAAAGAAGCTGAAAAACAGAAATTGGTAAATTTCAAGCATTATTCTTTGATTAAGGTGTCAAAAGTACTTCTATTGAAAGATATCGCTTAATTTAATTCTTACAGCCACTGAAAGAGGTACAACAAAGTGCAAAGAATTCACCAGTTGCAGTGGCAGTATTAGAACGGACTACTAAAAAACGACAACGTGAAAAAGATGATGTTAATAATCAGTACATGTTCATGAAGAAAGCCAAAGGAATACCTATTTCTGAGCCTAGAGTCACATTTTCAGATATAGGGGGAAACGATAAGGTTCTGAAGACTGTATGTAAATTACTTGCACATATGAAGCATCCAGAAATATTTAAGCAACTTGGTATATCACCTCCAAGAGGATTTTTACTTCATGGACCACCTGGCTGTGGGAAAACTTTGTTAGCGCATGCTATTGCAGGGGTAAGATACAGCTTGGTTTCGTAAATGTATGAATTGTTTTATAAATTACCAATACGTTGTCAAATTAGGAACTGGGAATACCGCTATTGAAAGTAGCAGCACCTGAACTGGTAGCAGGTGTCTCAGGTGAAAGTGAAGCACGGGTCAGAGACTTATTTGAACAGGCGCTTGCAATTGCTCCGTGTGTAATTTTCTTGGATGAAATTGATGCTGTTGCACCACACAGAGCCACAGCTCAACGTGAAATGGAGAGAAGAATTGTTGCACAATTATTGTCATGTTTAGATGGTACTTTTTCGGTATTACATTAACAAGTAAATCACTTATGTTGAAATTAATTTTTAAACGAGATGTAACGTTTTGTTGAACAGACTTGAGCTTGAAAGAGAATGGTACTAGGGTATTAGTGCTAGGAGCAACGAATCGGCCTGACTCATTAGATCCAGCACTGAGGAGAGCTGGCCGATTTGATCATGAAGTGTGCTTGGGTATACCAGATAGAGAAGCGAGAACTAAAATTTTAGCAGTTCACACTGAAAAAGTAGCACTCGCACCGAATGTTAGTTTATCCACGATAGCTTCGCTTACACCAGGTTTTGTCGGTGCTGATCTAGTTGCCTTAATTAGAGAAGCTGCTATGGCAGCTGTGGACAGGTAATTGATCAAACGTTTAATTCATCAAATATTTAATATATTGTATATCATTTAATGTCTTAATTACTAGAATACTCGAAGATCTGAAGTCAGTGACAGACAATAAGTCACCGGAAATAACAGAGATTATTAGTGATGATGCAAAAGATGAGGAAAATTTTGAAAATACCGGTAACTTAATCGAGGAAGTAAAGATAGATGACGCATCTACCTCAGATCAAACTAATGTTCCTAAATTGGAAAAAACAAACAATCTAGAGAGTCCTCAGGCGCTACAAGAGATGGATGTGATACAGGAAAATGCAAAATCACCTGATCTGACAGGTTTGCTTACTTGGTTGCGGAATGATCCACCACTTCCTTCCGAGCGGCTGTCGAATCTATGTATAGAGCACAGCGATTTTGAAACCGCCTTACGCATTGTGCAGCCATCAGCTAAAAGGGAAGGATTTGCAACAGTTCCTGACGTTACGTGGGACGATATTGGTTCGTTGCGAGATATTAGAGAAGAATTACAAATGGCTATACTTGTGAGTATATGAAAAAATAATGAAGATTACATTTCTTATTGTAAATTCACTTTTCTGTGACAATTTTCATTTTCTTTCGTTCTATTAGTTACTTTTTATTTCAGGCTCCTGTTCGGCATTCTGAACAATTTGCAGCATTGGGATTGACAACTCCGACTGGAGTGTTATTATGTGGTCCACCTGGTTGTGGTAAAACATTATTAGCCAAAGCTATTGCGAATGAAGCTGGCATTAACTTTATTTCTGTCAAAGGACCCGAACTGTTAAATATGGTAATGAGTAGAGTAATGGGATCAACTTTAGTGTGAGATAATTTACTGAGTATCTTATTCTTATTCTAGTATGTCGGTGAAAGCGAGAAGGCTGTTCGGCAATGTTTCATCAGAGCTAGAAATTCTGCACCATGCGTTATATTTTTTGATGAATTGGATGCATTATGTCCAAGAAGGACAGAAAGTGATAATTCTTCTACTTCTCGTGTTGTGAATCAAATGCTCACCGAAATGGATGGAGTTGAAGGCCGGCAAGGAGTATTTCTAATGGCCGCCAGCAATCGCCCTGACATAATTGATTCAGCAGTATTAAGACCAGGAAGATTAGATAAAATTTTATACATTGATCTCCCCACACCAGCAGACCGTGTTGATATTTTAAGAGCATTGACCAAGGTATTCATGAATGATCACGAGAAAACTGTTTTAATGAAGAAATCATTTAATGTAAATTATGCTTACAGAATGCAACCAAACCAAAATTGGCTGCGGATGTAAATCTTGAAGAAATAGGATATAACAGCAAGTGTGATGGTTACACCGGCGCCGATTTGGCAGCTTTAATCAGAGAAGCAGCAATTGAAGCATTAAGAGAATTTATGGATATGCATTATACCGGGCAACCAGAAATCTCGATGCGACATTTCTTAGCAGTGTTTGATAAAATAAGGCCGTCCGTCCACGAGAAGGTAAATATCCTTAATATCTAAAGAATACAAAGTAAATAATTAATGGTACTAAACTTGTAGGATATTAAACACTATGAAAAACTGAAAAAGATTTATTCGATCAAAAAGAAATCTGATGACACTGATATGGAAACTCCAGTAGATACACCTATAGTGGACGTAGTTATGGAACCTATGGAAACGTGAAATGAGACAACAATCAAATACATAAATATGTAAAAAATTTCTTCCATTGTAAAAGTACTTTGCAACAATGACAAGTATTCATACCGAAGTATACATATTATATGTCTCAATTTTATTTTTATAGTTGAAGTATCTTAATATTAATCTTTTCAATCGTAAAAATCGTAAAAATGTTTAATCTAGTACTTGAAAACAAAAACTAGTGTCCACATTGTTCATTTTTTGCATTATTATAAAACATCATACAATATAATTGTTGTATTGGTGATGTTTGTATAAATATATATTTAAGTAAATTTATATGATCGGAAATAAAAGAATCTATGTTTAATACATTTCTTTCACTGATTTAAATAGTATTCATTACTTTTAATTTATTTGCTGAAAGGGTAATGATCTTAATACTGCATACAAAATAGTATACAAATTTTTCGCAAATTCTTTATTCATAATATACATTTTTTTATTCTATTCCATCGTTTAAAATTATGATTAATTTAACTATATCAAAGTATGTATAGAATTCACTCTCTAGTTATTTCCCAACCCGAAATAACATACTAATTCGTTATATTATAAACTTTGTTAAATTATAAAATGAAATTATTAAATATTAGTATACATCCTACTTGGAATATGAAATTTCAACAGTCAATCACATAAATATTGTATTTTAAAATTAGTTACCCTTAGATTTGAATACAAATCTGAAGAAAATACATAACATTAAAATCGTGAAAGATACCTAAGTTAGTACTTATTTCAAAACATAGTTTGTTTTTTAATTATATTAGCAAATTTAATTACAAAGCGATGTTCCCATTCCATAGTCTTTGCGATAAAATATAAGATTTGTTCAATTATATCAAATAGCATCATTGTATATTATGTGGTTCTGTTGTACGATTTTGCACAACCCAAGGATGATTTAAGACATCTTCTAGGGGCAGTCTACGAACTGGATCAGTTACTAATAACTAGAAAATGAAAATGAGAAAATTAATATTATCTTATTTTGTGATGTAAAAATGTAACACTCACCTTAGATATTAAATCTCTAGCACCTTCGCTAACATGATCTGGGAATCTGTAGTGGGCCTTTTTGATCTTCATGTACGTTTGATCATAAGTTTTAGCCAAAAATGGGGGAGTTCCAATTAAACACTCGTAACAAAAAACACCGAGCCCCCATAAGTCTACAGTGTGATCATGTGTTTTTCCAGAAACCATTTCTGGTGGTAAATAATCTAATGTACCACATAAAGTATTCCTTCTCGAAGAAGGAGCATGAACAGACCAACCGAAATCTGCCATTTTTAATTCACCTTTGGCTCCAAGTAATAAATTTTCAGGCTTAATATCGCGATGTATCACCTTCTTACTATGACAATACTTTAAAGCGTCCGCTAGTTGTGATACATATGTTGCTGTTCTAACATCATCAAAACGCTTATTTGGTTGCGCATTTAATTCCTTGAATAATTCTCCATTTGGAGCATACTCCAGAATTAAATATACCCTTTTGTCATCATGGAAATAGCCATACATTTTTAAAATGTTCGGATGCCTTTAGAAAAAATAAAATGTTAAATAGACGTAATTTAACATATTACATTTATTAAGTAAAATGAGCAGTTAATTATTATTCATTTTAAATATTACCTTAAATGTGTTTGAATTTCTATTTCCCTTCTAACTTGATGTTCCACATCAGCTTTTTGTATTTGTGCTTTAAATAACACTTTCATAGCAATAATAAATTTTGATTTCTTCTCTCTAGCTAGATAGACATTTCCAAATTTCCCTTTACCTAAAGGCCGTCCAATATCAAAATCTGTTAATACCCATTTTTTATCACTTTGATATCTAGTCTTGGTATTGCTTTTCTCTTCGCTTTTCGAAGTTCTTTCTTCGTGTATGTTTTCTTTCTCATTAGAAGAATCAATTTTATTCTGTGCGCCTTCTACTACCTTAGATGATAAGGGTAATTTGGGTGGTGGCATTAGTTCTGTAGATTTTTTGGAATTACATTCATTGCTTTGTTTAACATCTGTTGCACAATTATTCCATTGACTTTTTGTAGTCTTTACGATTCCTGTACTCTTTGGTATATTTTCAGTCAATATAGAATTAATTTTTGATATTTTTAATTGTTTGAGATTGTTTTCCATTTGAGAAACAGTTTTCTGTGTTTGATCATCTGCAGTCTCTTGATTCTTTGACATTGCTCAAATATTATCTATAATTAGAGATTATATTATTTACCTGTATGTTAAATATTTGTCAATCAAGATTGAGTTACGTAAAAATCTTCAAATATTCTGTTATTATTAAATACATTTCGGGATGAGAATAACAACCTTTAACGCGTTTGAAACAGATTCTACAGTCAACACTTTAGAAACACCTTTTTAAAATGAATGTTGCGTTTTTTTAATAAGACAAGCAATATATTGCTTTTAAATAATTCTATCCTATGAGATGAATGATAAAATTTTGAATACTAACGAAGATTTATGCGCAAAAAGCTAAAACAAAGAACACAAACGTCTCCCTCGTCAGTTTTACAACTTTCAAAATAACGAATTCGCTTCCTTTCTTCTGATAGGTCAGGATGTTAGGATTTAATAGATCATCAACTTCATGGCAAATTTCAAACTTGATTGAGCGCTCCCTGACTAGTCATGTGTAACCCAACGGCTGGAGAACTGTGAGGAAAAATTCCTCAGATCTCTCATCGAGCCATTAGTTCACTATTCCGCAACTGGCGGCGCTGCGGAAAATTCCTCAAATCTCTCATCACTGGTCATGTGTGCCTCACCGAGAAGGGATTTTCTCTAGTCTGAAAACTGCTCGGTGCTGCCACTCTATAATATTCTCTAGAGGGTGGTTAAAATTTTTAATTTCAAATTACATGAGCTTTATTAATATTCATTATATTCTACAATGTCAACAGTACACGCATGTATATAAATGACAAGTATAAATATTACTAAACACATTAGAAAATTGATTAAAAATTCTTAAGAAAAAAATAACACATTAAGTATTTATTGATTTATTTAATGGAAATATGTAATGTATTTATTATAGTTTCTTTACAAACAACTGTAAACAGGATTACGTTTAAATTACAAAAATGAAACTTATATTACAGAACACATAAAAAAATATTTTATACAAAACAAAATCAATTGTATTTCGTATGAACTCAAAATGAAATCAAAGTTACACAGTTCACTTTAAGTGTGATCATAATTTTATATACGTATATTTGTTAAGATAACTTTTTACTCTTGTATTTAAATTTAGAATAACTGTTTGTTCAAAATTTTCTTATCGAACAGGAATTCTCCCAATGATCCATGCACTGAATTCATTTTACTCAAAGTTGAAATCTTTCCAGCTAAATCTCGTTCTCCTTTGTATTGTTCATCCAAGAAATCTCCAGTAAGCCAATCCACCATCTGAAATTGAACATTTATCATTATATATAACACGTATACATTATGAATCGAAAACAGTAAGTACAAATTACACAAATTACTTACGTGGTAATCATTGAATTTGCTGCCACCACCTGGTTTTTCACATTTCTTATTAATACTATGAAGTCTTTGTGTAATCTGAGCTTCCAAATCAAGTGCATCTGTAAGTGCTTCTAATCCATTCTGCCATTCCGTTTTCAAAGGTTTCTAAAAGTAAGATTGTTATATTCTCAATTCCCAAATGGAGAATCTACGTGATATGAAAATTTAACAAGAAAGCATTGAATATACATACCAAGGGGAAGTCCAGAAGTGGTCTATTGCTTGTTAATTGACCACGCATTAATAGATACTCAATGATTTTAATCGCGTGTTGTCTTTCTTCACTGGCAGAATCAAAGAAGAACTTGCTAAATCCAGGACGATTAACGCTGTCACGAGCAAAGTGAGCGCCCTAAGAAGAAAGCATAGTACAACTATAACATTTCAACAAAGTGTGTGTAATAGAATGATAAGATTACAAGGAATTACCATTGCTAAATAAGTCATAGCAGCATCAGTTTCATTCTTCAATTGTGATTCCAAAATCATAGTACAATCATTAACCATGTCCAACCATTTTGTTGGTACTTTCCCAGCTGCATGGGTACCTAAATATGATTTAAGAATTTGCAAGAATTACCGATAGTATAAAATATTATATAATCGCAACGATAGTTAAAGATAGACATGATGAAATAAAAATCTGTGCACTGCAATGATAAAAAGGAAGCCATTGGCCTACTTGAAGTAGTTACGATTAAACCAGCTTTTCTTAGAACAATGTACTATAGATACTTGTTGAATGTGGACTTTAGAATATGCAGTAATCAATACGTTCGTATCGTCACGTAAAGCTTATCATCACGTGTTATCATTGTGCAAACAGGCTTGTCAGTAACAATCGCTAATTAACAGTTTTTAATCATAGGAGTTCTCGCAAAGTACCCTCTGTTTGCCTGAGCATTCACAAATCTTGAGTAAAATCAATTGTAAGTACTGATACACTTAAAATAAATTCTCTATAATAAAGGCAAGTATAGCTATAACGCGTATAATTATATTATTACTAATATATAATTACTGATTTTACATTAACAGCGGAAAATGTGAAATTAATTCTTTACT
>SHCU01000108.1:74645-90089 GCA_004307685.1 Ceratina australensis
AAATCGCATGTGTTGATATAATTAATAGTCTTATCGGCGATTCTATTGGAAAATTAGACATTCCGTAATGCGTCTAAGTCTATTTCAATTTCAAAGTTCAAAATTTTAGTTGAAAAGTAGTGATGTCTATTATTTAACAATCAGCCTCTCAATTTAGTTTTATGTATCACGATTTTAAAGCTATTTTTCAGTACAGTAATAAATAAATAGCACTAACTGTATGAAAATATTCCTCACATTGTGCATATTGAAGTTGTTCAGAATATATCAGATCTTGAAAAATTGTTCGTTGCATCTATTTTCTCTTTTAATTAAAAACTTTGACATTTAAACACTTTATATATCATTTTTCATAAAAAAATTTACTCTACGCTAAATCACATTGATTCTTTTTAACACTTATTCTACTTTGATGCAAATGATTTAAGAAATTTCTAAAGTAAAAAAGGATGTTTTAAAGATTCCTTCCAGATTCCTCTACATAATAAATATTTCTGTAATGTGTCACTTCTTTAAAGAGATATTGCATTCTTTAACTCTGTTTAACATCTACTTTTTTCAATACTGTAACAATTATTACTTTTCTCCCATTATATACATAACAATAACGTTCCTAGACTACCTACTGTGCAAGATAAAGTTATATTCTCCCATGTCATAATCACTGATTTTAAATAGAAGATTCCTTGAGTTCTTGTAAATAACCAGTCTTTTCTAATAATGTTTTAATTTGTTCTAAATTCTGATTAAAATATTTCATGCAGTAGTATTTAGATTAAATAGTCTGAAATGATAAAAGTTATATGATGTTATGACACATACTGCAAGCCCTATATAATAAGTATTTTGTGAAGTACAACTTCTACCTTTTTTGAATCCTGATATGCAAGCAGCTTCCAGGTAATATAGAGTTTGGAATTGTTTCTATAAATTATGAATTTATCTGGAAATGAATAATTTATGACATAAAAAACATAATTTAGACAAAATGTTTAAATTGGAGCGGCGTAAATTTCATACTTACTCCTGATGGTGTAATTCGAAGATGTATCAATAAGGACGCAAGTTCAAGATCCTCGCTGTAATTATTTTGTAACGGGATACTTCTATATCCCGATCGTAAGCATCGAACCTGAGTGCAACATCAAAGAAGAAATAATATTCTGTCAATTATTTGAAAATCACTTATGTTATACATACGGCATATGTGGCTTGTCCGATAAAATTACTGTCACCAAACATATCCTCATCTTGGACGACAAATCGTATGAATGCGAAGTACGGATTAAATATTTCAAACTCACAAGATTCATTCCACATGGGATTAAATCCATTGTCAGCTGTAATTTTAATACCAGTTTAATACATATTAAAATGGGTAATTAGTTTCGAGGTAATCTTCTCTTACTTATAGTTCTCGTTGTTAGTTTTGTACCGGAGTCAAAATCCGCCCCTATTATTTCAATTTCGATGAAAGGACTAGCTATACCTCTTCCAGATCTAATTAAATGTCTCGCTCCAATAACTTTTAATGAAAATTTAAGTGATTCTACCCCGTGTAAACAATCTTTGTCATAAGGATTGAATTCATCCCTGAACATAAACTCAGGTTTTAAAATGTAACCACAATTTCCATTTTCTCTAAATTTTGCCTGATTAAGTTGCATTGACTTGTCGCCAGTTTGATAGTTCAATGCTACCATTTGACATCCTGCATTCCACATAGGCACAGGATTATAATTGGATGAATCGATACGTTGCCCCTTTGGATACACTCTACTAAATTGTACCTAAATAATTATAATTAATATAATTTCCATTCTCAAAATTGCATGTAGATCTATCATAACTTTATGGTATTTTACCTGATGATACTTCACGAAAAATTTGTTTTCTTGTTGACACATAAGCTTCTCAGCCTTCGTTTCAGGAAAACTACTCATTTCATTAAATATGAAACCTTTAGTTTTTATTCGTTCTAAATTAAATGCAACTGATCTACAATAAACTATTAAATTCGACATTTCTTTAGCTATTCGCCATGCGCGTTCCATTTCTTTATGTTGGTTTTCCTGAGATAAAATAATAACATTGGCTTACTGATGTCATTAGCCGATTTTTTTAGTAGATAGAAATTATATATTTACCCTGACACTAGCATTTTGTGCAGTTTCCTTAATACTAGCCATCCATTCTAGCGCTGTTTCCTTGGAAGATGTTGCTACTTCGAACACCGAGCACATACTTGGATTTTGTATTCTCAATATCCACTCTAATCCAGGTTTTCCGCCTACCCTTAATTCGGCTACAGCGCCCATAATGTCCAATGAACCTTTTTGTAAACTACCGAACATCATAGAATCCGTCGACTAGATAATAAAAATAGGAGAATGTAATTTGCATGTTACTGTCAACATTAAAGAGTATAAGAGTCATATGAAAGACGTACATCTCCCTGACTGTCTTGCGGCTCTATTTCTTCTACATAATTCGCAGGAAACCAATGTTGTTTTTTACCTCCATAATCACCACGCCACCATCCACCGCTTTGTCGATATACATTTGTTATTATAGCATGCTTTACCAACGTTAATTCATCCTCTCTTCTTGCTTTGTAATCATATATAGCTTTTACAGTTACCTGAAATGAAAATTGATTATCTCATATCGCAAATACGATTTATTCACTTATGGTACCTACTTTTGATGTGAAACTTGAAGGGTCCATGTAGCCGGGGATACCATACACAGATCCGTCGTCTACATCCTAAACACGATCGAATAATAATAGTAATATATGAATAAGATATGCAGATGTACATAACAAGACTATTATATACCAGTTCCATCCTTTTCATGACATCCTTATTTACGGGATGACTCAGTTTAATTTTTTTATATAAGGGGTGCCTCTCGTAATAATTAACTAATTCAACCAAACTTTCAAACTGTACAGTGCCAATAGTATACAAGCGGCCTTCTAGTTTAATTCTGCAATGTTTAATTTTTCTCTCTGCCCTGAATCAAAGAAATATTGGAACGATTAAAATACCACTAAGAAATAGTAATGTAACATTAGTAATATAATTGTTACCTAAAAGATATAGCATAAGAATTGTTTTCTTTTTCACTCGGCCTTACTAAAAACGCACCATCTGTGGGAATGCATTTTAACATTTCTTCGGCTATAGTTCTGGTGCAATCGGCATGCCACCATTCTTTCTCTTCGTGTTTATTTGGTTGTGGAACAGGTTCTTGAAGCGTGATTAAAAATTCCTATTAATTGCACAAGATGCATTAATCAAAACACTTGGAAATAATGATAAATTACGATTCCAAATTTTATCTGTTCTCACTTGACTTCTTAAAGGATGGCTACGATAATGCGTGATTAAACTGTATAAACTGTCAAAACAGTTTGTATCAATAAGATAATATTGTGTTTGTCCCATTTCTTGTTTCAGCTTAATGCGGCAATGATTCACCTTTCCCTTGCGCCAAAAAGACAAGCAGTAGTCACCTACGAATGTGACACATTGCCTCACTAAAAAGGTACCATCACCGAGATGCGAATAGCGTCGTAACAGTTCCTCCGCTTCCTCTCTCCCCTTTGCCAGTTTTCCATGAAACCACTTTTCTCCAAAATGTAACTCATCATTTGGTATACCCTATATTACAATCGAAAATAAGATAAAGTTTCAGCAATTTATTGATGGTCTTATCACGCGTACATACGTCAGTCGGTCGACGAACTACACCTTCGTCATCATCATCATGTTCAGTTTCTTGTGTTCTAGAGAATGTATCTGTATAGAATAACTTTTGTTGCGTTAATACAAAAAAATGTGGATTCCATTCTCTATCAACAGGATCTTCAAGATAGAGAATGCCATTTTTGACGGTATTTCTAAGATCCATTTCTGGCCGATTTTCATCATTTCGAATAAGAAATGAAGACTCGTCAACGCCGTCAGGCAACTTCTTGTGTTTCAATATGATTTTTCTTTTTAGTTCATGTGGCGATGGTAAACAAGTTTCATTTTTATCTACAGGTTGGACCAGTAACATGTCACCAAACACTTCTTGCATTGTAATAGCCATTTTGCGCTGTTGAGGTAGCGTACAATTATCCTCAATAGATAAAATTACTGGGTAACTATAAAGAAATGCAGATGTATCTTATTTTTGCAAATAATAAATTGAACGAACGTTGAACTTAATTTTACTTACTCAGATGTGGCGAACGCGTGATCCTTAATAGTTTTAATAACATCTAGAAACTTGATTTTTGTGGTGAGTGTATGTCCATGAAAAATAAATGGCATCCCATCAGGACCATCCCAACAATCAAGTTCTATACATCTACATCCAGCTCTCAATGCGCGAACGTACGCTTGACAACTGCTTTCACTGCTAATTTGATCTCCCATTAGATACCTGTAAAAATTTTTCATTTAATTACGTCACGTACAACATATATTATTATTAAAAGAAATTATATTTACGTATTGTGCGATGAAGCTATCCAATAATGTGCAAGTGGTTTGGTCATATCCTGATAGATTCGAGAATATTTTGAATCCCATACAGAATTTTGCTTTGAAAATAAAAAGTCAATAAATTCCGAAAAAGTAAAATGTGGTTCTTGTACATCTCTTTGAGGATCTTGTAAGTAATCCCTAATGAAGCAGGATACTTGAACTTCGTTATTGCCTAAAGGATCTTGTTGTTCAGTTATTAAAAATTTCTGGAATTCTTGCACGCCAACGATCTGTCCCGTTTTAGTGTAATTAAGTAATTTATTCCAATCGGTGAGATTCTATAAAAATAGATAAGCAGTATGTGACACAAGATGTAAAGATGACGGTGGCAGAGCTCACATTAAGAACTTACACTTTGATCAAACATAAGTTTGTGATAAAGAGCAACAAAATCGTCGAAACCGAGTTCATTTCTGTTTCTTGTATCTATTTCTTGAAAGATTTCCCTAAGTTTATTGGTTGCTACTTTACAATTAATTCTAGGTAAAAACGCTTTTATATCCTTTAAAGTTACTCTGTAAAATAAAATATAAAATAAATATTTTTGAAAGAATACATAATCATGACTATAATATGGATTGTTACGTTTCTCTTGAATTCTCCATTGCGTAAAATTCTTTCCTTAGCCATCTTTCAACTTGCAGAGGATAAGGAGCTTTTATAGTATCGTGAACTAAACGACGTAATCCTTTCACCCAAAGTTCACATTCTTTTTCACTGAGAGCTTAAATCAAGATATAAATGAATACTTTTCAAAATGAAGATTGTGAAGAATGAAAATATGAAAATATATATTTACCAGAAATTGAAAGAGTTTTAAGACGGAATTCAGAACCGTAATATACAACAAAACATCTAAGATTTTCTATCCTCTTCGCATCTTCTGGCCATTTTTCAAAATCCTTAGAATGTTTTCCTACTTTTATTTCTTTGATCTCCCTTATCTCAACTAAAATTACAAAGCATAAACTTGTGTTTAGTCTTCGGATAAGTACAATTTATGCATAACTGAACATTTATACATTACAATATATCTTAATGTAATTATATATGTTATTATAATTATATATATTATATATATATTAATAATTATATATATTAATTATATATGCGCGAGCATCAGTTTGTGTATGTATCACATGTATGTATTATATGTATATTAACGTGTGCAAAAATATACTTGTGTGTACTTTTTAAGTAGTTGGAGAATATATACAATAAGTGCAGACAATTACAACAATTTTATTTTGAATCATCTACCCATGCTATCCAATAGGGCTGATCCAATACATCAACAGTTTCCATGGGCACATATGTTTGTAGACCAAAAATGAAGGAAATGTCCATTAAGTTACAAGTACAAATATATTTAATGATAATAAGGCCAGAAAAAAAGATAATTTAATTAAATATCAGACATAAAACATGTACATGAAAGCTTACAAGATTAATTGATTTAGATTGTATTTTACTTCATAAACTCACCCATATACATTATTCACAAGGACCTTTCCTTCAGGTTTTTGACCTATAACTAGTATCCTCAGATAATATTTTGCCCATTTTTCCTGTGGATATATCTTCATAATCATGTTACCTTTTGCCTAAAATATTAGGTGGAAATTTATCTTAACTACACGCAAATTATTGAACAAATATTTTTGTGGATGTTTACCAGATATGTAAGATTAATAAATGAAAATTTTGTAATGCTTCTTTTCAAACATGAGATGCTGTTGAGCTAAAGATTATTTTTGTTTTAAATTCTTTTTGAGGACTTGAAGATCTTTACCTGAACCATCAAAAGGCCTGAATGTTGCACTCCTTGACCATACAATTTGTCTTGTTTCTCTTCTAATCATAAGAGTCTTTTTTTCTGGTCTTTTTCTTGAAAAAAACTTTGTTACCACAGTCCCTCTTTCAAGTTGACTGATAATTTGTTCCATTTCAGGAATTATGCCATTCATGTTTAAAATGTTATCTGTAAACTGAAACAAATCATATTTATATAATTATGAAAGTAACAGTTTCTTGGTATTCCCTTTGTACTTTATAAACATTTTCTACAAACAATTCCAAAATATCTTCTCTCGACTGGATTATTTTTAATAGTTAATTTTAATTGTTTATAAGTAATATAAACATAACCTTTGTTGCAAGCTTGATATTAAGTTGTAAGTATAGTATGATAAATAAATTCGAAAATAGAAATACAAAATACATTTATGAGGTCAAGATAATGAAAAGTAACATTAAAAAAAGGTATCTTTTTCTGTTTTTAATAATCTTAACTGATATACGTAACACCTGTTTCATGTTTGACATTATTTGTATCTTATTTGCGTCATTATATTGTTATCTCTCTTATCTATAATAATGCACTTAATATCTATCATACCTGGTTCTGAAGCGATATTTTGTTAATTATATGATAAAAAATTCGATTTTCTTATCGTTTGTAGGTATCAGTCAAGTCTTCGTTTCAATTCGTCGTAGGGAATTTTAGTTTAGAAGTGCCTGAATTACATCTGTCTTACTTAGAACAAAAAACATATTTTAATATTGATAGTCTTCGTTAAATGTATTTTTATACAGAAGTAGATATTTATTCGCATAATAATAGTATTATATTATGCAGGATGATACAATATTTTTCCTTATACAGAATATCTAGTTCTTTGCATCTTTATACATTTGCTATGCATGCTATTCATCCATATGAAACATTTCGAATGTTTTTACTTTGAATACATATCATACAAATTTATTATCGTTTTATTTTATACAAGAAATTATGTATATCATCATTTTTATCATTGAAAGTCATCTAAACCTGAAAAAACTTTTCAATGACGAACTGAGGGATATAAAAAAATCGCTGACAGATTTGAACGTTGATGATCCTTGATCAACACTTGCAGAATGAATAGACGATGAACATGGCTTATGTTGTTCTGCAAAATGCATGTTTTCTCTTTCTCCTATTTTCTACAAACGATGTGACATATAAAATTAACGACTTGCTCTTTACACTAGCATGCCTTAATGTCAAAACTTACATAATTGATGTGTTGGTCATAAGATCTAAGGCAATTATTGTCTTTCTTAAATCTCTTAAGTTTTGGTATAAAATATAAGCAATTATTTTCAGATCTCATATCTGCATCTGCTTCATTGTCTTTCTTAAGATACATAATCCTTGATGCATCGAGATTAATCTACAAATTTTAATATTCAGAATACTGAACAAATTTTGAAAATATTAATATACAATAGAATTGTTATAAACCTGAGTTTCTTCATTTGATCTTTTTCTTTTACCAGGTGTCACAGGTATATTTTCAGATGGAAATAAATTAAGATTATTATGCCTCAATGGCTTTCTTGAGCTACTATCCTTTCTCAATGTTTGCCTGCATTCTGCATACTAAAAAAGAATCTGATTAATTAGCAAATGTAACATTTACATAAAGAGGATACAATCTTCTTCATATTACCTTCCTTATAGAACTTTGTATTGCTTCCATCCATAGATTACTGTCATCTTTTTCAGAATATAGTAACAGAGTTTCATTTAAGCAGCTAACGCGAAATAATCCGCCGCTCAAGACGGGTTCGACTTTACATTTATTTAACGGTAAAGCACAACATACAGTTAACGAGTTCTCGGGATCACCTTTACAGTACAGTAAAGTATCATTCAAAAGAACAAAATATCTTCTATACGCAGAACTTCCTTTTCTAGAGACTCTCATTAATGCTCCTTGTTTAATTAACTTTCTGCCAGGTTTTATCAAATTAATAGGATTCAGAATACACTTTTGGAGCTTCAGTAGTTTCTGGGTTTCTTCATGTTCCTCAATTAAGGTATTTATATGCCTTGCAGATTTTTCAATTTCTACTAAGCATACTGTATACAAAAGATCTCTTTTATATAAAATTATATTATTTTATTGCTATAAACTAATCTTGTAAAAATTTTACCTTGTAAAAGATTATATTCTTTATGTTTAGTAGGTGTGTGTTGCAAGACTTCTTGTAAAAGCAATTTATATCTAGGTACCCTTTGTATTGGTGTAATTAATAATGAAGGTAATTTTTTACTAACTTCTGGTCTTGTTTCTTGTTTAGTAACAAAATCTTTAAATGCCAGATCATTTTCCTGCTTAGTCTAAAATATATTTTTTTTATAGTACCACTAAATTCTGATCAATAGCTTAATCAATTACCTGTAGTAGTGATAGAACTTGTTCATAGTCATAAGCATAAACAGAGTATAACTTAAAAAATGGAGCAAGCTTGTGGAATGCTCCTGCAATATTTTCTGGATCTTGTTTAAGCTCCTTTACTAATTCCCCACTAACATTGTATAATGTTTTTATATTTTCAGATAATGTTGAAAGCAAATTGTGATTTAAAAGTTTCTTATCAAACAAAGGTTGTATAAAATACTGAAAAAGAATTGTAACATTTATATTTTATGATTATTAATATTGTAATATGTGAATTATTAACATACAATACCTCCATCAAAATTTCTAATTGTTTTAAATAAGTAACTTCCGTTGTCAAAATTTCTTGGATAGCTTGATATCTCAAATTCCTTTGTTTCTCTTCAAATTCCTTTTGATGATTTTGATTTAAGTTATTCAAAACTGAAAATACAAACACTTTAACTTTATATATTCTATAAATTATTTAATAAAAAGAAAATGAGATATACCTCTCATACGACTCCTTGTACTCAAAATATTTCTATCATTTATGATCTTCTTTAATTCAAAACTAAGAGGAGTTTGTGGAGATCTTGGAGTATTCATAATTGTCAGTGATGCTTGTCTGTTACACAGTACTTTATCATGCATATGTGTTAATCAATACATTTACACGATTATATTTGTACCAAATAATTAGATCTTTAATAGTTTTATAATTCCTTTTACAACCAAAAATCGTACATACAGTTATACATTGGTTCCTCTTAAATTAAAAACTTTATTTTTCAGCTTGCTAGCTTACGTCAATTTGAGCATTTGCGTTTGACTTGAATTATTAATATATAGTGTAACACGATACATATTTACATGACTCTTAATTAATGAGGTAATAAAGCAGTTCATTTAAACGTGTTTGTAAACCGGTAAAAGATATGTTTACGTCAATTTACGTGTTTAGAACAGCACCAGTATGGGAAACATGAAAAACTCGGCTGTGTGTGCCGTACCTTTCGTAATATGACGTTGGCTACAGTGTAACAGCGAACTACCTGCTGCTATGTTCACTGTATAAGGTGTAGAATATCAAAACATATGATGAAGTGACAATTTGACGAGAATCAAATTTCTTATTATTCGCAACGTATATTTTTACAAATGTATTACTATCTACAGTGGCACGTAGGAGAATTATAAAACGGCAAACATTCGACATTACAACATAACACACATCTTAAAGAAGGTACGATACGACTGATTTCTAAGTAAAAAAATTTAGCAATTCGCTTGCCAGCTGTGAACTGTCACGTCCGGTGAATAATGATTATTTTAACAGGAAATCACGCGAAAATATAAAATATTTCATACTTTTCGAATCTTTTCGTTATCTACAAGTTTTGTATTCCTCAATTACGTAATGAAATAGCAATTATTTCATCGATCAGTTCTTTTAAGAATTGCATATAGCGTAAATGAAAACATCGCTTTCTTTACGTTACACTAAGAATTTTTAAATATCATTATTCATCTATGATATGAGGGTACGATTGTCAAATAGGTTATGATACAGTACTTGCAGTGTAGGTTATGTTTTATGTTGGGGTATTATTAAAATCTTGACACTAAATGTAATATAGAAGGACATGTCAAGTACGTAAATTTAAATGGAATCATATTTAAAGGGATAGTTATGTTATATGCACATCAGTGGTATGAGACCGTTGTTTTAATTATTTCGTTAGTGAGACTAGCAAAATTTATCTCTGTAGTCACAACAGTGAATTGTATAAAAAAATCTACTGTATCATGTTCTTACTATATGTAATAGATAACGAACGTGGATGTTGCAATAATTACAACATCTATGAATATGTATTAATCTATGCTAATATGAGTTTAGCATAATCAATGTTATCTGTTTCAGAATATTAAGGAATTCATCTTTATTTATGAATGTACATATAAAAAATGCCTAGCTATTTTTTGGAAAATGTTGCATATAAACATTACATGAGTAAGGATCATTAACTTACTAACTCATGAAACGGATATATGATATTTAGAATGCCACAAGTGGATGGTGCTACAATATCAATAAGGAATAATTATAACGGTGTAGCTGTACATAATATTTTAAATATAAGTAATTCAGCAAGATCATTATTAAGCAACATGAATACCGCTAGGAATAATAATAATCAAAATCCATTAGTTAATGTGCGAGATAGATTGTTTCATGCAATATTTATTAAAGCTGCATTGACTTATGCAAAAACATTTCCAAGGCCTGTGAGAAGATTCATAGAATTTATAGTCTTATTAAAGGTATTTATATTTTCATAATTATTTGTTTGTGATTAATTGTACTTGATAACAGTTTAAACATTTCGTTTCTATATATTTTCAGGCTATGCTCGCATTTTTTGTGTTAGCTTATATTCACATAGTATTTTCACGAGCACCAACCAACTGTTTAGAACATATACGAGATGATTGGCCTCGTGATGGCATATTAAGAGTAGAAATTCTTAGGAATGGAGGTGAAGATTATAGTATAGAAAAAAGTTATGCGAAGGAAGAGAAATTACGTCAAATTAAGATGGAAGATTTTAGTGCTTTAGGAATATTAAGTAGAGATGGGTAAGGAGAGATACAATGTGAACAATAATTGCAAAGGGTTTAGTATTAAACATTGATTGTTTTACTATCTTATTCTAAGATTTATTAATATTGAACCATCTGCTGTGGATGAGGAACGTGATACCGTAAACACATCAAATGATGAGAGTTATAATAATTTAACAACATCTGAAAAGGATATAGTTGATGGACGACCTACTGTCTCTGAGGAAGTAGAGGATCCAAATTTAAGTACAAGTAATGCAACAACAAGTCCTTCGCTGTCCACGCAACTTTGGAATGAGATGAATTTAGGCAATAAAGAGGTAAATATAAATTGATTATGTCTTATGTTGAGTAGCGCTTTATCCTAAAATGTTATTTCAAAAATTCCAAAATGTTATTTATTTCAGGCAACAGACGACAAAGTGATTTCTTTAACCAATGCACAAAATAATACTGTTGGACAGGACACAAATAAATCTAATAAAGATGTTGTTCAACCCTCGAAAGACCAAAACTCTGATGTTAGAATAGGTATCTTGATAACAATTTAAAAATAAATAATCAATTAATGACATTATTAAGTACATGCGTAAATAATGCATAAATGAATTATTTCGTGTTTAGGCGACGGTTACATCGTGGAATATTCATTAGAATATGGATTCCTAAGGTTATCTCCTGTTGCTCGACAAAGATTGAACATACCTGTTAAAATCGTTACACTGGATCCTGTCAATGATAAATGTTTCGGCGATGACTTCTCAAGATTGATACTTGACGAATTCTTGGGCTACGATGATTTATTGATGGCGAGTATCAAGACACTGGCTGAGCACGAAGATAATCAAGGTTTCTTACGGTAAGTTCATCATTAATTCCTTCTTTTCTTAAATGTAACACAAGTATACTTTATATCATACATAACTTCTATTTTACAGAAATGTTGTGACCGGAGAACATTATCGTTTTGTAAATATGTGGATGGCACGTACTACCTACCTAGCTGCATTTGTCATCATGCTAATTTTCGTAAGTACATCATTTTATTAATATTTTTAATTTCGTCCTCAAATCGCGGACTTTATTGTTCCATATACTATTACGTAGTTGTCAATTGTTTTTCTCTCTTTATTGAACATAACACAACAATACTCTTGTTGTGAATTTAAATAAAATAAATATAATTCGATTTATGCCGTGCACTGCAGGAGGGATATAAATAGTTATTGTATTATTTAATTATAATGTCACCTCACAATGACTGTACAATCAGCGAAGTTGAAATTGACAGTGTCATTTATTTTGCTTCATATCTATTCTATATTTTGTGAAACGGTTATTTTAAATACGTTAGCTTGGAAAATTGTAAATTCCGAATTTAGTTAAGCTCTTCTTACCTACCATGGTGTCATAGTACCATTTGATGGTATGATAAGTATGACTCCAGAATGCTCTGGAGGTGTAAATTAGATGTAGTTTCATGTGCTACGCGTTTTCGATCCGAATATATTCCGCCCCATGAAGGGGATGATATCACACATATCCACACGACAACCTCGTACGTGTAAAAGGATATGGCAATCAATTCAAAGTAACCACGCACTGAGGTGGCACCCTCCAACCGCTTGTACCCTCACGTCCTATGATCCCCTTAGAGTTGAACCGTCGGGTATAAATCAACGTTATTAGAGGCATCATATTCGTTACAGAGGCCCCAAGTCGGTAATTTTGTATCAAATTGTTCTCAAATACGTTGTATTGCATCTAATAAATGCCCGTAATGTGAATGTCAGGGAATTCGGATCATCGTTATTATATAAATCGATATTTCAATTACGAACTACGTAAAACGATAATTCGTGGATTAAAAATTATCTCGATTTTTGTTACGAACAAAAATATCATTCTACACATAGTTTCGGTTAATAGATAACTTTCACTAATTGTAAGTAACGGAATAAATGTTTCGCGTCGACGTAGTATCAGTGGCTGTGTACATCCGGAGCTAAACATCACGTATGCCAGATGGGTTGTGAAATTTCGGGATATTCTCTGGGTGTTAGGAAGTGATTGGATCATACACGGACCAACGAATATCTCCACTCGTGTTTAATGGGTTTACCCCGAGCGAACAAATGAGTAATATTGCATACTACTAACCATGATTCAAATGCAATGCATTGTGCGGCAGTCTACATCTAGTTGATACCTAGATATTCACGGTGGATATAGTGAAAAGCCAATTACGGTATGCATGAATAATTTTACTAGAAGAATTGTTCAAATCCGGAATAACGCATATATAGTTTAAGCCGATTTACGTGAAAAACGAGCTTCCCTGCAACCTTGATGCAATATATTTTATCATATATTTATTGTTTAGATTCCATTGCATTTAACAATATTCCATTATGATTTCAAATTTTTATTTTGAAGTAAGCGGTAAGTTGCGTCTAAGCATATCAGCTCGATATTTCATGATGTGCATTGAATTGCCTCGTGCACTTAATTAAATCGTTTTAATACAGTAGATCCTAAAATGTCTCTGCTTGTACGATTTATTGTAATATTTTATGTGATACATGGTAAATTCGACTGTAGTCTGCGGTTAGAAGAGGGAGATGGATGAAACCCGTGCCACAACACGTGAATGTTATTACAGTTCTTGGAACCACCCTCGGTCAGCCCGCCGTAAAGTCACGTGTACGGGACTGTCGTCATCTATGTATTATCCCCTATCTCCTCTGTCATGTGCACATGACATCGGTTACGATGTAGACTGAAGCACTATTTTCTCTCTTTTTCGATTTATTTGATCGCGCATTTCTTCCTCGTTGCTTTCTTACAATTCTTTAATAACGAGATCCATTTATTTCGCTTTTTTCATTTTATTGTCTTAAAAGGTGTGTTAACAAACTGCACCGGTTGAGAAATTGCTGTTTAGGAAATAAAGAACAACGTGATTTCATTCTAGAGAGCGAATGTTCTAATTCAATTTGAGTTAGTTACTCAGGTATGCTGGAATCGAATTATCTCAAACTGAGGTACTGCCAGAATCTGGCGTTGTCAGGGCTATTTTTTAAATCTCGTAAATAACATCGACGCATCTGCAAAGTACGATTAAACGTTGCCCATAGCCAAGGTTGCCCATAGCAAATAGTGAATTATCTCGGGGGTGTCAGGTGCTAGTTCAATCTGAACTGTTCGCAATTCAATTGCACTATTCGTTCTCAACCCGGTAACCGACTGCGACCGTTCAGCTAGCAATTTGTCTCTCATTTTGTCTTTATTGCAGTCCTCTTTTACAAAATAATAGATACTTTTACAGCTTCACTTTGCGTTGAACCTCGTTATTCGAAAAAAATTCAACTAAAACCAGACATCGTGCTTAAAATTATTTAACGCCCTTGTGCCTATGTATTTTCTATGATATACTCATGTTGTAATTTATAACATGACGATGATATTCTTTTCAGATAATATGTAACACTTAATTTTTCGTCTTTCAGACCGTTTCAATCTCAATGCTGTTGCGATATTCACATCACCAGATCTTCATCTTCATTGGTAAGTGATTACGTCTATTGAAATACTTTATGCTTTTTTATATATTTTAAATTTCATACTTTTTTTGCACTATATTGAATGCTTATGCGATTTCATGATATTTATTTATTACTTTACGTTTGCTTTTTATGCACGTATTGCATGATTATAATTTATGTTTATCATGCATAAACTCGCAAAAAGAATTAAAATTTCTGAACGTTCATACGGATCATTTTTGTTAATTCGTGGAATGATACGAAGAATTGAAGTTTTGAAAGATAGATACTTACTGAGGCAGCATTGTGCGCCATTATTTTAAGACATTTGTATATCATATAATCACTTTTACTGCGAATTTAATACTACTTGAAGTAGAAAATTTTTTCGAGAAGTAGACTTTGACTGAAAAGAATTATTGATACGAAGAGGTAAATGCCCTCTTTATCTGATATTTTCAAATGATACAATTAATTGATTACTGTATCTATCGCAATTTATCCTGTCTTCAATAATAT
>SHCU01000108.1:90110-106457 GCA_004307685.1 Ceratina australensis
TTTTCAAGCGATACAATTAATTGATTACTGTATCTATCGCAATTTATCCTGTCTTCAATAATATACTATCTACGAATCTAGAAAAATATTTTTTATCTGAATGCTATCTTAAAATCTGGGATCAATGACCGGTTATCCAGAAATGTTCTTGAAGTTACTGCAAAATTTTCTCCCTACCCCGCGTCAATTTGACTTCGTTTATATAGGAGCGTTTTCTAATGTCTCCATATTCTTCAATAACAGTTCGACCGATCATTTATAACGTGTAAAGATGGAGATTTCCGTTTTAACTACGTTCGAGTTACTCTTGATAGCTCTGCTCGTCATCGGTTCTGTAAAGTTCGTTTCAATATTATACCGACAATTCGTATATTGGAAAGAGAGAAAAGTTCCACACGTGTGGGCATTCCCAGTATTTGGCTCCGCTTGGAAAGTATTCTTTCGTCGAATTAATTTGATGGACTACTGCTTGTTCCTGTACAATTCTCATCCGGACGCAAGGTATGTCGGTACTATGGATTTTGCCACGCCAACCGTACTCTTACGGGATCCAGAATTGATCAGAGAGATCGGTATAAAAAGTTTCGAGCGTTTCCCGAACCATCGAAGTTTCGTCACCGAGGAAATGGACCCGATTTTCGGGAGAAATGTGTTCTCATTGAAAGACGAACGATGGAGAAAAATGAGGAACATGCTGAGCCCGTCATTCACGACCAACAAAATGAAATTCATGTTCGATCTGGTATCTAAGTGCGCGCGAGACTTCGTTGGTTACTTGTACGATCATCCAGAACTCTGCGCCATGATAGAGGCCAAGAATATGCTTACCAGATACACGAACGACGTGATAGCCACCTCAGCTTTCGGTATAAGCGTGAACTCGTTGAAGGATCCGAACAACGAGTTCTACAACCGAGGAATCGACGTGAGCACGTTTACGGGTGTACTTCGTTTGATGAAATTCTTATTGTTCCGATTTAATCCACATCTGACGAGAATGGCAGGACTGAGGTTCCTGTCGCGAGCATCCGCGAAGTTTTTCTCGAACGTGATCTCTGAAACGATCAAAACGAGAAAGGAACAAGGCATTGTTAGGCCGGATATGATCCACCTCTTGATGCGGGCCACAGACTCGAGCAATCCTTCCCTCAAGATGGACATCGATGATATCGTGGCCCAGGCTTTCATCTTCTTCTTGGCTGGTTTCGACACATCTTCCACTATGATGTGTCATTTGGTTTACGAACTGGCTGTGCATGAAGACATTCAAGAAAGGTTGCGAGAAGAGGTAGATCGTTATTTGATTGAAGAGAATGGCCAAATTTCTTACGAATCTCTGTCAAATATGGAGTACATGGAAATGGTGATATCCGAGACTCTGAGGATGCATCCTCCTACGGTGATGACTGATAGACTCTGCACAGAAAAGTACGAACTGCCTCCAGCAGAATCAGGCTATAATGGTACAACCATTTATCCTGATCAGAATGTTCTTATCCCTATTTTTGCGCTACATCATGACCCCAAGTATTTCCCTGATCCAGAAATCTTCAATCCTGAACGTTTCAGTTATGAAAATAAGAAGAAAATCGATCCCTACGTGTATATTCCTTTTGGACTGGGTCCTCGAAAATGCATTGGAAATCGTTTTGCTTTGATGGAGACCAAAATTTTATTGGTTTATCTATTAGAAAAATTTATTATAAAACCTAATGAGAAAACGCCAATTCCTCTAGTATACCAGAAAGGGGCTTTCACGTTAATATCAAAAGATGGATTCTGGTTTACTTTAGAAAAAAGAAACGCTTAATAAAAAATTGTTTTCTTCGAATTTAATCATTTAATTGAACTTGTCAAGTTTTATTTTACTTTACATCCTCTTTGGAAGGGAATGAATTCCTGTTGTTTCTTTGGTAAAATAAAACCGAAATGTGGTTCACTAACGATTTAATAAAATGTGCGTAACTGTCATAATCTGTTGGCTTTAAATCCCGCGTTCATATGCACTGAAATTCGTTTCATGCGACTTTTTCATCATCACATTCATTATGTATATGGAGAATGCTGCATGTGAAACGTAGTTAACTACGAATTCATCGAGTCGTATTTCATAATATTCGAAATTATTAATATCGAAAGGAGCCACTTTAGAGATTAGCACTCAATATCTTCTAACAGGAAGATAGAAGTGATCGAACGATCAAATATTAATCACTTTATCTGGTTTCGTTTTATCCGATAGTACCGAAAATTATTTTTACTTATTGGATTTTTACTTGTGACACATAATACAACGCAAGTGAGCAAATTCTGGTTTCGCTTCGAGTACGTCCAGGCTCGCCTAACTCATTGATAAAATACTTGCTGCGTAGTTACTCGCTTGCGGCATGTATTTATAGCTACTGATCGCAGACGTCAGTCAGTCGCGGCTCGAGTAACAGCGATGACACTTTTCACGATGCCGTCTGCGCTCAGCGCGTTGGTAATCGTTCTGATTACTATACTTGTATTAAAATTTCTTATTGTAATATATAAGCAACAAGTTTATTGGAAAAATCAGAATGTGCCGTATTTGCGATCGATGCCTGTGCTCGGGTCGGCTTGGAAGTTTCTTATTTGCCAGACATCGATACTCGAATTCTGTCAATACGTGTACGACAGTTACCCGAATGCGAAATACATTGGGAACATGGACCGCGATATGCCGGTCGTTACAATTCGTGATCCGGAACTGATCCGAGAGGTGGCTGTGAAGAGTTTCGACCACTTCATGGATCACAAATTTTTTATCGAAGAGACCGTAGAGCCTTTGTTTTCGAAAAACATTTTCTCGTTACAAGGCGAGCGCTGGAGAGAAATGCGGAACATCCTCAGTCCTTCGTTTACGAGCAACAAAATGAAATTCATGTACGAACTGGTATCGAAATGTTCGCAAGAATTCGTGGACTACTTGTGCGTACACCCGGAATACACATCGGCGATCGATTTGAAAGATGCTTTCAGTAAATACACCAACGACGTGATCGCCACGACTGCTTTCGGTATCAGCGTGAATTCGTTGAAAAATCCAAATAACGAGTTCTTCACGAAGGGAAAAAGCATAGTCAAGAGCACGGGGAATATTCCTCAGCTAATTTTAATACACACACTTCCACGATTATCAAAAGCTCTAGGTATAAGGATGATACTGCCCGATACCGAGAAATTCTTCAAAAAGATCATATCCGAAACCTTGACGGCGCGGAAAGAGCAAGGCATCGTCAGACCGGACATGCTACACTTGTTGATGCAAGCTATGGATCAGGATAAGCACGAATTGACTACTGACGATATCGTTTCCCAGGCGTTCATCTTTTTTCTAGCTGGTTTTGAGACGACCTCTAATTTAATGTCATTCATCCTATACGAACTGGTTTTGAACGAAGACGTTCAAGAAAAGTTACGCGAGGAAGTGGATCGTTGCATAGCCGAAGGGAACGGGGCGATCTCGTACGAGGTTCTTATGAAAATGGAATACATGGAGATGGTTATATCAGAGACACTACGAAAGTATCCACCGTTGATTTTCATTGATAGAGTTTGCACGAAGAAGTACGAATTCCCACCAGCCGCAGATGGGTACAATAGCGCGACAGTGTATCCGGGTGATTTAATTTATTTCCCTGTGTACGCGTTGCAACACGACCCTAAATATTTTCCGGATCCGGAAAAATTTGATCCTGAACGGTTTAGGGACCCGAGTAAGATCGTTCCTTATACATATTTTCCGTTCGGTATTGGTCCTCGAAAATGCATCGGGAATCGTTTCGCGTTAATGGAAACAAAAATTGTGATATCGCATCTACTGCGCAAATTCGTAGCGAAACGCGTTGAAAAGACTCAGGTACCACTTGTGCAAAAGAAATGGGCGGTGAACGTGGTACCCGAAAAAGGATTATGGGTTGGTTTAGAAAAAAGATTTGCGTAAATGCATCTCCAAGGTGTACTACATTTTTTATTTGATTAATTTGTAATAAAAAGAGTAATAACGGAACTCTTGGATTGTTGGCAATTACTAATTTAGAAGTAACAAATAAATGTATTATTTCATATTTTTTTATGTAATAAAGAGATAGATAATGTATTTTTTTTTAACCATCCTGTATAAAAATTCATCTTCTTAATCCATCTTCTTTCAGCCTGATAAATGATCTTATCTTCATTTTTTAAAAACAATGATTTATGATAAATAATACTCTGATATTCTCGCACGTTTATCAATTATGATATCAATGTCAATACTAGCTAAGATAAATTATTCTTTGAGCTAAACGCTATTTGAAAAAAATTGCACTTCCAAATGGCTATAAGCGTGGCAAGTATATTATCAACTAACGAGAGAAGAGTACACATCCTAGTAAAGAATCTAGCAAATACATGAAGTGAGCCTGTAGATTTCAGACCAGCTGGAACTTTAAAAACATGTTTCATAATACCGTTCTTCGTTAAACATTGAAACTATCCTCTTTCGTTTCATGAAAAATTTCGTTTATTTACAGAATCTTTTTAGAAACAGAATTGTGACCATTTATACGGTGTGCGGTATCTGTTGTAAGCTAAACAAAAATAAATTTGTAGAAACTTCTTTTCGGAAACGAAATCAGTCGCCTTACGTGGTGACGCAACATATGTGAGCGTTTCACTCCCTCTACTTCATCTCACACGATAAATCCGTGTAGACTTGTACAAACATATCCGCGCATATTTATAAGATCCCTGATAGTCAGTAGAAGCATAGTCATTTAATAACTCACGATGGACACACCGACGTTCTCCCTTTCGTTCACTCTGCCGGTCATCGGCTTGATGATCCTCGGTTCGATCAAATTTATCTTGTTGTTATACCGGCAACACAGCTACTGGAAGAAACGACGTATCCCCTACATCGGAGCGATGCCCGTATTCGGTACCGCATGGAAGATCTTCTTTCATCGTATGTCCCTTCCCGATTACTTCACGTTCGTTTACAATTATCATCCGAACGCGAGGTATCTCGGCGTGATGGACTTCTCGACGCCGGCTGTAGTAGTCCGGGACCCCGAGTTGATCAAGCAAATAACCATCAAAAGCTTCGACCACTTTCCCGATCATCAGGCTTTTCTCAACGAGAAGATAGACCCGATATTCGGGAGGAACGTGTTCTCGCTGCGTGGCGATCGCTGGAGAGAGATGCGGAACACCTTGAGCCCGTCATTCACCTCCAGCAGGATTCGAACCATGTTCGAATTGGTATCTAAATGCTCGCAAGATTTCGTCGATTATTTGTACGATCATCCGGAATTCTCGGCCGAGATCGAAGTCAAGGACGCGTTCACCAGATACGCCAACGACGTGATCGCTACAGTGGCGTTTGGGATAAGCGTGAACTCGCTGAAAAATCGCGACAACGAGTTCTACAAGAAAGGCGTCGAGGCAACGAATTTCGGTGGCGTCTTTCGATTGATGAAGTTTCTGTTATTCCGTATGAGCCCGCGTTTAACCAGAATCGTCGGGTTTTCGTTCCTGCCGCGAGACACCAGCGACTTCTTTCATCGCGTTATTTCCGACACCGTGAAGGCGCGGGAAGAGCAGAACATCGTTCGACCCGACATGATTCAACTCCTAATTCAGGCTAAGGACAAAGCGTATTCCATCGAACGTCAGCTGACCGTCGACGATATCACCGCACAGGCGTTTATTTTCTTCCTGGCCGGCTTCGACACATCCGCCACGCTGATGTGTTACGTCGCACACGAGCTGGCGGTAAATCCGAGCATCCAGGAGAAGCTGCGGCAAGAGGTGGATCGATACATGGAGGAAGGAAACGGGAAGATCTCGTACGAGATTCTCTCGAAAATGGAATACATGGAAATGGTGACGTCGGAGACGCTGCGAAAGTATCCGCCAGTAGTTTTCATCGATAGGTTGTGCGCGCAGAAGTTCGAACTGCCCCCAGCGGAAGCTGGTTACAACAGTGTAATTGTATACCCGGATAACATCGTTTTGTTTCCAGTTTACGCGTTGCACCACGATCCGAAGAATTTTCCTGATCCGGAGAAGTTCGATCCCGAACGCTTTAGCGAGTCGAACAGAGATAACATCGCCGCGTACACGTACATGCCTTTCGGTCTCGGGCCTCGCAGGTGTATCGGAAGTCGTTTCGCTATGATGGAGACTAAAATTCTGATTGTTTATCTATTACACAGATTCCGCCTGAAACCCGTCGAGAAGACGAAGGTACCTGTAGAGTTCAGTAAAACGAATTTTTCGTTAACGCCCGATGCTGGGTTTTGGGTCGGCTTAGAGAAGAGGGAACGTTAAAGTTTATATTCAGTCTTCATCGTTTGAAAATCATATGATGATAGATATATGTATATAATTGCACTTGTTTTAAGATCGTTAACATTGTATATAGAAATTCTCTACGTGTAAGAAAATTTTTATTTAAAAAATATATACCTGCATTCTATACTTTATTATGTATAGCCCATATTAAGGAACAAATATTAGTCTTATTATTAAAAAATTGTATATAATTTGTTTTTGATCCTTTCACATTATACGTGGCAATTACACTGGTTGTCCTTAATTTATTATTTACGTACGTAAATTATAGTCTGTCGTCGTTGAAGTAACGTGCGTAATTTCCTCCAACGAGATGATCTAACTTAGTGATACAGTTTTTTAAACCTTGTACTTGTTTATTCAACAAACAAGCTTTTTAAATGGATCTGTAATTTAACATATTTTTCTTCCTTTTATGTAAATGTTTGTTACGACTGTTTATATGATTTCCTTTAATTTGCAAGTTTGTTGTCTATTTAAGTGTATTAACACAATGAAACACGCAATCTATATATCCATTTGCACTGTACAGTTTCGACAGTGTAATAGTGTTAACGCATTAACGCAATAACATCAATCGGGGATAAAGTAAATACGATTGTGAACCGTGTTTATCTAATCACAGGCACAGGGGGCATACAGGCATCAAATCTGTTTACGCATGTAGGGTTCAGTCACATTTATCATGTAATTTTCCTTCTTCCGCATTGCGTTATTCTCTTTATCGTCAAATAATTATATATTTTATACTATTCGTATCTTTAGTCTTCTTCGTCATCGATTGATTAACAACTAACAGATAAAAGAGATAAAGTTTGCGATAATCAGTTAGTAAATATTTGATAAAACTTTATTAATTAATCCAGTAGTACATAAATAAAAATTGATGATGCCCATTTTGCATAATTTTATTTTAGAAAGTGTGATCTTTATCTTTTCTTTGCTCAAAAACAGCTGCTTCGATTATGACACAGTCATAGGTTCAACGACCTGTTAAGTAGGATCATAGAACTGGTAGATTTGCTTAATTAAAATATTTCTAAAAGTGTTGGGAACGTTTTGGTTCAATAGGGATTCAACATCATTTCTGCGTTCATTATTTTTCAAGGCAGTTCTCGCTGTATCAGGTAATCAATGAAAATATTGCAACGGACACAGTGCCGGTATGAAAAAATAAGTTGGTGATATGCTCGCAGTAGGCGGAGTTTAGATTATATGGGACAAGATGGAGGACTAGAGTAGAGTTTTAATAAGCAGTGGGAGTGGTTTTAGTGGGCGATATCTTGAAATCTAAAATTCATTAAATCGAAACACCAAGGTTGGTGCGGAAATTTGTAAGCTGCGATCCTCCGGCTATTATAAACCAGCCGCGACATGCGTCGTCGTTTGGGAATAGCTGAACTTCGTAATTATATTGCTACTCTTCAACTAAGTTACAGAAGAAACTGCCCTCTGCGAAACTTATCTCTAAATAATTGAGCGTTCGCCGTGTAGGCAGGCTCCAAGATCTTTTATGCCGATTAAAATTCACGAAAAATATTATAACAGTTGACCTGTGCTTATTCGGGTACAGGAAATTAAGTTAATTTTAATCATTATTTCACGGTGAACGAAAAAATTGTGGGGGGAGGGGAAAGGGGCGAATGGAATAAATTAATGAAAGGTTGTATATGGATTGAGTGTAGCAAGGAAAACGAAACCTTGTCTCTCGTTCTCGTCTCCGAGCGTTGATCGAAAGTTTGCGAGAACTTAAATCGAGATTCAGGAAGTTTTGAAATTAATTCTTATTGAGCTTTGAACCGACTCGTCGAACGCGACACGATTTCTTCACGGCCCTCAACTTGTGTAATAACCTTTCGCTCGAAAACTTTTCGTCACGGAGTATCTAATAAATATTAAATTCGAACCGTTCCACGTCGAGCATAACGATTTTAATACAATATCGTTCGCTGAGCTTACAGCGCCCGATATGCGATTGATATTTCTTTTCAAATGCTTCTTGCCTTTATTTTGTTTTGCTATTTAGCTGTAGAGCCTCCGATCGGCCAGAGTAGATGCCTGCACGAATGGCTTTGTATTATTTTTCACGTGAAATATACTTCTTTCCCCTTTGTTTCAGTGGATCTGCTACAAATGTTGGAGTTCAACTTGACGGTAACCTTCCCCGCAGCATCTTTACTCACGGTGCTCCTGGCTCTCGTCGGTAAGTCACACCGCTGTTTTTTAATTAATAGGTAGAAAAGAGTTGAGACGTGCGAGTAGATTTAGAGAATGATTCGTACAGGTGATTGTTAATAGTGCTTATTAAAAAATTTTCTGAAAACTCCGTTACTCAGATGCCTGTACAGACAGAATTTCATCCGAAGTTGGAAATGCGTTAAGCGATCTGATTTAGTAGTCAATGGTAATTGAGCGCGCGTGCCAGTCTGCATAGCGAAGGTGCAAAATATTAAAGGCTTTTTACTAAATCAGCGGCTCTCTCTCGGTTTTGTTCCCTCGCCTCGCCGGGTACAACGTTAGCTCCGTTACAAAGCTGATTGGTCGGGACGGTTAACCCAGGATTCTGCATAAATTTCTGATGAAGGCGCAACAGTTGGGTAACCCGCTCGGAGCCCATTTAGTAACGGTGGCGGCGTCGGTGGTTTCCCTACCACCGTGACGCCCATTTCCATTTCAACCTGAATCTCCTCTCTTCACGCTTCGCATGTCCGTCAGCGCCATGCAATTGACCCGTATAAAGTGCGATATCGCTAATCCTCCCGCAAGCTTATCGCCGGCTACTGAAAACATTGGTCAAATTTAATATACGGAGAGTTCGGGTTCTCCGTCTCTCACTTTCCTTCTTCTACTCTTTCATACACGTGTATACTTCTCTCGGTGGAATTTGAAGCTAGGAGAGATTTTAAAGAAATTTAATTTGTTGACTCGTTAATATCGTATGCGGTAAAGTAAGGTCAATTTTCTCGAAAGTCACGTGACAATTTTTTAACGAGATTGTAGACATATAATAACGGCGATGGTTAATTTTCGTAAGGAGTGATCAAGATACGCTCCGTTGGCAGTTATGGTAGAGCCACCAGTTGCGTTGTCCGTATTCGAGTAAACCGGCAACAGAAGTGGTAAATTTCCAGATACGTAGTGCAAGGACCAGGCGCGTTTCTACTTGTGTGTATATATCGGTTTTACCGGTGGATGTAGAAGAAGGAAAGGAAGCCTTAGGGAAGTTGTTATCTGGAGTAATGGGTTCCGGTTCCTGTGTCGCTTCCTACCCTCCATCCGTCATCCTGCAAGCTCTCTCTCTGCCGAGTACTTCTACGATTTCTGGGCTTCCTACACCACGCTGTCCTTCTATCCACAGCATATTTCCCTCTCTCCTCCCTTCACGTTTTTTTCCAACGAAAGAAAAATAAAAACGCCGTTTTATGTCGTATTTCTGTGACAATAAACACCGAAAGAGTACAATTCTATTTAATGTGGCCGAGAAATTTAGTATCGCAGCTGGGAAATTCTTTTTTGTTTCACGCTTGTTACTCGCGCATCGTTTGTCGACGAACATTTTTTATAAGTTACAGTAAACTAAAGAAAGTGAAGCAGAACGTCCGAGAAATGATTCCGGCATTCATTCTCGCGGAGATTCGATTTTTACGCAATGATAAAGCGGCTTCGAAGGTACGTTCGTCGAAATCGCATTTTCCAATAATCTTTTGTGGTGCAACTGAAATTTTTCTGAAACGGGTGCACCAAAATTCCACAATATTCGTTTCGATTCATCTTTCACGGGGTATTGCGCTCGTGATTCTCTCGCAAACCGTGTGTATGCATCATCGTTGCGAATTCACGTGAAATCGAGCACGCGTCGTCCGGGCGTTTGGCGCCAGGAACAACCGCGAAGACGATTTTTGCATAATGGAATGTCAAAAGAACAGAGTCACCGGCGGCGTCCCGGCGCATCAGTGACACATGATCGACCGCCTAACATGCTGTAAACACATTTTCAGCCACGGTCAGAACATGTTGCACTCTCTGTTGCCGCTGTTTTCGTTTATCTGCTTACAGCCCCCGTCGAAACTACTTTCCCTCTATCCGTATCAGGGGTGCGAGCACGCCAGCCGACGTTCGCCAAAGTTGAACACGAGTTTAGATCGTATTCAGGGAATGATACCACATAATTGATTTAATATACCCCGTAAAAAATTACTTGCTAACACAATTTCGATCTTTACAATGGTCCTAAAGGGAAATTATATTTATCGGTGCACGGAATTCTGTTCCGAATATCAGGTTGTCTTGTGCATTTCGATACTTAGATATGCGGTGTTGCAACTTGCATTATGTAAATTATATCGAAGAGAAACACGATCAAAGCAGGTAGAAACAGAGAAAACCCATAGCGGCAGGGTGTATGTTTGCATTACCTGAAACACATGTAGGTGCATATTGTACACAGGTTTCGAGCTCTATGAACACTGGCAGATCAATGACGCTCTCTATGTTGATTCAACTATCTAACCCTAACAACTTGCTTAGTAACTATTGCTCAACTCCAGATTCCATGATGCATTTCCACCGGATACGCAGGGATGAGATGCCATACGGTTATACTATAGAAACATCAAATCTGCTTTCATAAAGTCTCTATTAGCTGCATATTCCAGTTATGTTGTCGAAGTATCGCTTGTAAGTGTCTTATGGTGCACAAAATTTTGACTCTCAGACGTTAAAACTTATCAGATTGTTTTCATATTTCAATCATTCGTGTAGAATTCTCAGTTTCAAATAATACACGAACTATTTCATCGTGTATTCCTAGAGGTTTACAGTTCAACAACTGTAGTTTTCATAATGTTCGTTATAAGGGAGAACACATTTCTGACCTAATTTCGATTTGATTAAGGGTAAGTGAGCCCAATTTCGGATTCCATCAAGCTCAAGTATGCTCGTTGTCAGTATGTTCCGTCAGCAGGAAATACGGCCATCAGTCTCTCTGGGTGATCAACCTATTTCGATGGTTTACGTTCGGAATTAATTTCACCGGAAAATTTTCAGCCGATACCGCGATCATAAAATTTTCAGAAGCCATCCGTTTGTCCCTGCTCTAAAATTTTAATCAAATACAGAAAGTCGAAGTTGAAAAGTCCACATTTTTATTCATTTCTGGATTGTTGCGGTACTTCGATCGGTTTTAAATCCCCGTTTGCTAAAATAATTGTTTACGCAAGACGCGAGATGCGCCAATAAACTTCGAAATCTCGAAGTTTGTCGACATCGATGTTCATGCATGATCGATTGGCATCGCCGTTTCATGCGCGTAGCTGCAAGACCGTGTAAAATGGATATGTCGGGTCCTAGTATACATACATATACCTGAATGCATGTATATATATGTACATATGTGCTCGTTGCATGTGTCTCTGACTGACTGTACACCTATCTTGTCAATCATGACTGCGAATTAATTTTGATTCACGTGGCCGTCGACTGCCTAACGTGGTAGAAATTACAATTACACTACGGTTACGGTATACATCTGTACAACGCTATGAAGCGCTTCTGCGCGAAATCTTCGGTTCCGCATTATTGAATAAATATAGTACAATCAATGCTAGAACATTAACTATTACGTATGCCATGTTAAATAATATGGAATTAATCGAGCCTTAATATATGATCAAGAATTAATAATCATATACGGAGTTTACTCGTAATTGTTTCTACAAAACATATACCACCTCGTCATGTTAATTATTCCGTTTAAGAAATAAAAGAAAAAAGAGAAGGACGTTTTACGTAGTATTGTACTTCATTCGATTTTCTGATATGCCGAAGTGGTTTTACTTGAAACTATCTATTTTCGAAACAAGCTGCGTACATGAACCTTCAATCGATCAAACACATACATACATAGTACGTACTTATCTTCGCAAATGGATCGGGTTTATGATCATATTTATTGACAGAGGAATACGAGTAAGAAAAATGATGTTACTTGTGATATTCTATTTAATTTCCTTATCTTACGTTTTTCCTAGGGCAGTCGTCGACCACACGTTCATCCGTGTGAGTTTTCAAGTACTCATTTTAAAAGTGAAATCAAATTTGATCATAGCATCTCCCTTATCTGATAATCAGCAATAGTTCATCACATATTTTTAGGACGATTCAGTTACTACGGGTTCTTGAGGTTAAAGTGAACAACAAGGAGAGTTCGAACGTGGAATTAATACGGAACATATTTGTATCCGGCGGGATCGCGGAGACTTCCGCTAACAATTTCCTGTCGTCCCGTACACCATTTCCCGAAACACGGAGAAATTTTTCTCGAGTAACGAGGGATCTCCTTGATCGTTTCTTTTTCCTTTTTTTGTGGCAGAAAAATGCTGGCGACATAAATTGGAACGTTCCCCGTGCAATTTCAGCGTCGCGCGAGATTATCGGGGGCGTTCGTCGTAGTTGCTCGAGGAATTTTAACGTCTTTATAAAAGTCAAGAGGAAGAGGAAGACGTCGAAGGCCCCCGATAGTTCTGGCCGGCGCGCGCTCGTCCAGGGCCGGGGGCTTACCGAGCTGAGGTAATGTCCGGCTAGTATGCATTTAAATGAGTGCATTATCCGTGCATTATCCGGCGTTAAGATCATTTCGGGGCCCCCGGTATGTTAACTGATTCATGCGTCTCGAAGTTGTTATCCAAATAACGATATTTGCGATATTGATCTCCAGCCCCGATTGTCTTCTCGCTTCTTTCTTACTGTTCTCATCGTTCTCTCTTCCTGATAGTATCACGCGAATTTTTTACTCCGAAAATTCACCCCTGTTTTTTTCACATCTTTTATATCGTAAATTGATTAACGTTTTATTATCGTCAATCGCGCTTCAATTTTTACGATCACGAAGGTATTTTATTATCCCCAGTAAAATACGTCTTTATCAATCAAGCGTGGCTCTTTTTGATTTTCGTCATTGCATATCTCGGATAATACTCGATAATGTATTGACATTTATAAATTTTCAACAGCAATTAGTCCATTTGTCAAGCTGCAATGCACGATATCTAATTACTTTCATTGCTCGTTATTGTTATCGATAGATATCCGATGATTGAGCACGTATAATTATGTTGCTTATTTCAGCACCATTATTACGGTTCAGATGCAAATATCGTATTCACGTATCCTTGTACGTACGCATTTTTTAATACAAAACGTTAATTTAATTTTTACAAAAAATTAATGATTCTTTAAACGAGAACAACATGATCGTTTACTATCTATGTAATTGCCCTTTTTAATTTGCGCACTGTTACATTCGATTCCCATCTGCAACTTGCATTTATGATTAAGTAACTAATCTCATGTTACATGTTCCTTGGATTTCTTTCGTTATTTCTATCGGAGAAAAATGGAAAGTCAGAGAAATATCACATGTTGCCAGCTGGTCGATTTGTATCTCTCCGTGTCGCGTACATTTGGGAGACGTGGCAGACTGCTCATTAGCATTCGCCGCGCGTTGTTTTCTTCTTGGTTTGTCGCAGTGTGTCCGATCAGGAAACTAATTATCCGAGGTCGCTCCTCCGTATTCCAGGAACCATTCGTCCTTTTCGTCGCGAAGTGCCTTCATCCGACACCCTTTGTCCAATATATCGGGTGTCGCTTTTCTTCGCCTAATATTTCCCTTGCGTTTCGAAAAACGAGGTTCATCTGACTAAGACCAAGTTTACCACGGTCTATTCAATAGAGTGAAAGCAATTACCTATAGCGATGGTTTTCTTCAAGAAGCTAAACTGTTTGGATATAATAAAGAGTCGAATATTTTTGGTAACAGGCAATCTTCATTTCTCGAAAGTTTATCGGGATATTTTTTTCTATTATACTGTGTCTATGTATTTCGGGTCAATCTGAAAATACCGTGTCGATTGTTCAACGAAAAACTTTCAGCGTTATCATTAATCATCGGCGGAGTCGGTGCGTTTCGGTTTGGTCGTTTTGCAGTTTCGTGACTTGGCCACGACACACCCTAGGATACTTTTAATATTTCCGCTCGGTCCCCGGGGGGTTTTCATATCGTTACAATTCATTAAGAAACACGCTAGCCGCGCAACATTGTTCTATACTTTCCATGAAATGCATTAGCTCTATTTTCTATGTACGTACCGTTAGAAATTCTATGAACCGACCGTTAGAAATTATATTGAACTTCGAATTATTCGCATATTTGTTCTGCGCAAGATTTATTAAAAAATTCATTTTTATGTCGTTTCAATTTTAACCGGGATTAAATATTTTTTTCGCAGCGGAAGCGACTAAGCCATGTTTTATATTAAATTTTTTGGAAGTTCCGATATAGATTTTAATATCTCAACATATTTTTTCTTCTATAATCGTATCTCGAAATTGAAGGCCGGGCGTATCCCCTTGAATTTAAGATTATTTTAAATGTTACAGGGTGTAGATCCCAGACATTCCTTAGAAATTGCGCACCGAATGCTTCGCATATTTGTTATACTATAATTGTGATACGGTTCAGTTTTCAAAGTTTAATATCAGATTTTAACTTTTTTCTTCAATTTTGTATTTGAAATTTAATTAACCCAATTGCGTGCGATACGCTGAAAAATTTTGAAGATCGCGTGACAAATTGAAGAACGGCAGTCATACTCTCATGCACGTTCGTTGGCAGGTATCTAAATTCTCGTTCACGGCTAGTTTGACGGAAAGTCATTTCAGACGGAATAACTTGGGCGATGTTTCAGCCGATAAGTGAGATTTAACGTTCGACGCCTGGGAAACAATAAAAACGACCGGCTCGGAACCGTAGCGAACGTATCGTTTTAACGGTCGGGTATTAAATTTACATGGACCAGGCAGACTTGCACGCCGCGCCGCAAACTTTTAATTGTGCGGAAACTATTCGATTAATAGAACGAGCCGCGGGGTTCGATAGTAGACGTTTGCGAGTATCGATTTCGCAGGGTTACTTCGCTATTTTTAATACATGCCACGGCTCCTCTCCTCTCGTCGTTGTTAAATAATTCAAATTTCATGTGTCAGCTTTTGAAAAAATATTTTAAGAAAAGGAAGAAGTTTCTTTTTCATCTCGCTTTTCTTTCGTTCAGATTACATGCGTTTTAATTAACGACTAGGTCTTTTTAAAATCATATCATTTTATAATCATAGAATGGAACCATCCAGCAATTACAAGAGATATCCATTTAGCTTTTAAATTAAAGTACCTCTTCTTAAAATAATATCTATTTGAAGAAGAATTATTTTTCATACTTTTAAATTTGTCATAAGTCGAATGATTACATGTCAGGTTAATTCACTTCACAGTTTGTTCCATGCAAAAGGGAAAATACTATATACGAGTCTTGTCTTAGGTAGCCTAATACACCTAAATGCACGTGCACGTGCTAGCAAGACGTACAGTGCACGTACTCGTACATCTACATAATATAGTATATACGAGGTAACCGCGTATGCAAGATTCACAATATTCCCCTGTATTTGCATGATACGTTTATACCGGGATATCTAGTAAGAAAGTGCACAAGTTGGCGAAGATTTTTAGCAAATCTCTTCGTAAATTCCTGCTACGTCAAACTATTTAGTTGTCTATCACGTACACTATTTTACAAATTCGTTTAGTTTCCACTAAGACAGCCAGAAATATCGTTGCTGAAGATTTGATAATATATATTAATCATCGTGAATCTTATGATATTAATATATTTATAATTCTAAGATGATATATGCTTTTTGAAATAGCAAAGAATGTATACAATTTATTGTTCAACAATAAATTATTTTGTTCCAGGAATGGAAGCGATTATGTCCGAATTTTTCAATGATACCACCACTGCTTTCTATATTATACTGATCGTGTGGATCGCTGATCAGTACGATGCCATTTGTTGCCACACACCTGTTACGAAGAGGCACTGGCTTCGGTGAGTGTTTCGCTACGATTTTCTAATTAATGAGTTGTATATT
>SHCU01000108.1:106595-119699 GCA_004307685.1 Ceratina australensis
AAGGGAAAATACTATATACGAGTCTTGTCTTAGGTAGCCTAATACACCTAAATGCACGTGCACGTGCTAGCAAGACGTACAGTGCACGTACTCGTACATCTACATAATATAGTATATACGAGGTAACCGCGTATGCAAGATTCACAATATTCCCCTGTATTTGCATGATACGTTTATACCGGGATATCTAGTAAGAAAGTGCACAAGTTGGCGAAGATTTTTAGCAAATCTCTTCGTAAATTCCTGCTACGTCAAACTATTTAGTTGTCTATCACGTACACTATTTTACAAATTCGTTTAGTTTCCACTAAGACAGCCAGAAATATCGTTGCTGAAGATTTGATAATATATATTAATCATCGTGAATCTTATGATATTAATATATTTATAATTCTAAGATGATATATGCTTTTTGAAATAGCAAAGAATGTATACAATTTATTGTTCAATATATTAAATGTATATATACAATATATACAATATATTAATTGTTCAATAAATTATTTTGTTCCAGGAATGGAAGCGATTATGTCCGAATTTTTCAATGATACCACCACTGCTTTCTATATTATACTGATCGTGTGGATCGCTGATCAGTACGATGCCATTTGTTGCCACACACCTGTTACGAAGAGGCACTGGCTTCGGTGAGTGTTTCGCTACGATTTTCTAATTCATGAGTTGTATGTTATTCGAGGGACGAAGGTTTTCGGTTAACAAGAAGATAACCGAATGCTCAATGAACATACTTTGTGTAATTATTCGTTGTTTGAATGCGTATTGAGATCTTCGTGGAATGCGAAGCAGTCGATAATTTAATACGCCGAGGGGAGGAGGGTATGTGTTTCCTTGTTTGCACACGACCGAGGTTGATTCATTCCGGCGTGGTTATATTGTTTCCGACTCCTATCCGTCTTCCCGTGTGCTGGCGTGTTACTCTATCGCCATAAATAGTTCCGATCAACCTAGATCCGACAAATTGTCGGGTTCCACGTCGTCGTTTGTCGTTTCCGTTGGCGGTTGTGTACAGATGTCAAAGCGGGATCAGGATGTAACCCCTCTTGTAATAGGAATCGAGTTTTACGCTCGATGTGCCTTATTGAAGGGGATGAGAGAGACGGGGAAGGAGAGCAGCAGTGTAATTTCCTTAGACCGGCAAAGCTATAGAACGAGACATTAGGAGCATTAGACGGCGATTAAACAAAATTGTCGCCGGTGATAGTCCTAGTTGTCGCCTTGAATGTTTGAATAGGTGATGCGCGGGCGAACGGTCAAAGAAATTGTGACACATTTAAAGCGGAACTTTTTCCCCTTTCATAATGGAGATCTTTAAGGTGGAATATTCCAACGGCTTGAAAACAGAGCAACCAATTTGTCGTACTAGCAACTGAAGTATACCGCATTTGTACGTTAATCTGACATAAAAAATAGTATATTTTTTTTATGAATTGAGACTTATAAAATAGAAATGTACATATATTATTTCAATTAGTAGATTCAACCTTCAAACAAGTCGATTTGTTATTTAAATTTGTCGAAACAAGTACTGGCTTGATTTCATGTAGAATTGATTTAATTTGAAACGGATAACTGAAAGGAGATCGCAGGTGCATTTAGCTTCGCGAAAGCGAGGCTTAGATGTACTGGATAGCTTCCAGCTTAGACACGGAGCATTAGAATAACCGACGTTGGGCAGCAATTAAGTAGATCAGACGGTGGTAATACCCCTGTGGTATTGCTGCCAAGTATCCGAATTAGTAGTTCCATTATATCGAATCTGTGTCGCCGGCCGCCAATTTAGTGTAGACGGACCGTAATTGTGTGTGCAGGCTGCATTTGACAAACGTTTAATACCAGTTTCTATCATGGAAAGGTAATCTTTAAAGGTAATCTTTAAAGGATCCGAGTTACGAGTTTCAAAAGTTTCAATCTCTCGTAGTTTCTTGGACAATTATAAATTGTATGTAACATAGTAAATTAGTGATCCGTAGTACGGTAATAGAAAAATAATAGAGTTGCCCAGTTACGTAAAGCATTTTCTACTCGAGTCCATTTCACAGGTCAGACGTAGTAAGCGTGGTTCAATTTACTGCTTTACGATCTTCGGTTCTTGGGGTTCTGGTTGCCTGACTTTAGGTTACGGTTGGTATGCAACTAACACCGAACAGCATCGACTGACTGTTTCTACGGGTCATCCGGTTTTAATTAGAAACTTGACTTCCGCTTACGCGCGGTTTATCCGATACTTCGTGCTCTGTTCCCTGTCCCTATTCCCCCATTATTCGTAATCTAAAGCCTTTATTGCAGGACACGGGTAGGAACAGACGAAGATGACCAACGTCGGCAGATACAGAATCGATATCGCAGGCTCGTTGCTTATCATTTTCATTACCAACTTAATATATTGCTAACTTAGGTAGACCTCACTCGAAATCATAATTAGGCAAGAAATATCGTTGTTTATTTTAGAATTACCGTCGGTACATTTGTCAAATACTGTATGAACATGAAAATCCGTCAGCTAGTTATCGCATCGAATGGAACTTTGGAAGTGAAATCACAACCGATACTGATGTTTCGTTTGTTCTCACGCGGAAAATCGCTGCCGATATAAAAGAATAGACACTGCTCGAAGGCAGACGCTGCTGGAAGTTCAATGATTGGCACGTCTGATACCTGTTCCACGTGAAGTTAGATGTCTCCACGCCAGCTTGTTTCCTGTTCTTTTTGCACAGCAAACTTACAGACTTTTGATGCAAATGCACGTGTGTTTTCTGTATTTCCAGTTTCGAAATCTTCCTTGTTGCAAAAGTATCCTAAAATATTCTTCAAACTTATGAATATCACAGTTAAGGTCGTACTAAATGTATGTCGATACGTGTCACGCACACCTCATTAAACGAAGTAATCTGTGATGGGCTTTCGTTTGCTTCAAAGATGAATGCAATCAAGCAATTGGTTTCACAGGCACGGCCCGGCATGATCGGGTAAAACTCCAATCCTACTGGTATAAGAGTTTTATCCATTTGTTCAACGATTTAGAAGGGTTGCTCTGGCCGACGAGTGTATGCGCGTATTTCGTCGGAAACAATTAGAAAATTGCTTCGTCCGTACTATTTAATACATATTCTCTTGATTTTTTCGTAAAACTTCTTGTTGTACGGGTTACAATCAGGGCTACAAATCCTTTAAATGGACAAACGCCGGGTTCTTTCCGAGATGCATTTTCGCCAGCTTTAGAGATAAAATCTTTATTCCTGGAAAACATGCTAATTTGAAACGCGTTTCTGCCTGACATAAAACAGGAATTTAATGGGTGCTTAATTCCGGGTAAATATTTGTTGCGTTCAAGAGCGATCGAAATTAATATTGCGATTCGTTAATGATTATTTCGTAATTTCTCCGCCTGCTCGTTTCATCGCTTGGCTATCTACGTAGGTACACGTTTCCCTGTGTAAAACGCAAATTAATACACGTTTTCGGTCGGTACGTAGTACAAGCAAATAATCCGAGAGCAGGCCAAGCACGTATTTTGCATAATTTAGGGCGGACATATTTTTAATTCAACTCGGTTAGTATTTTTCGTCTTGCTTATTCCCTTAACATATTTCCGCCTTAATAATCTCTAAGATGCGGCAAGAATGTTTACTCTTGTGACTTTATTTACTTCACGTTTCGTCAGCCCAACAATTTAGCGTGGATGACACGGTATACGTGTTGTTTAAAATTGAAATTACCTGAGATCTCCATTACAAAGAATTAGGGGGGAACAGTCGACAACGTTGTATGACTGATGCATGGGCGTGGATGGTCTCGGATTACCGATGCTTAAGTGAATTGTCACTACTACTCGGTGTTCTCTCATGACGAACCAGGTCTCAAGCATCGCAAATATTTGTGATATTCTCTCTCACCGGTTGTACATAAATTGCCGAAATTACATTGCATTCGACGCAGCGGGGATTTCATTTGTCAACAGAAGGATTATTTAACTAATTTTTGCCCGCGTTCTATCCTGACAATCTTATTTATGATGCTGTCATATTAAATCAGATTTAGATGTTATCATTCTTTTCACAGTTAATCACAGTTCGTCATATTTTTTTAAGCTTATGCTTTCTTCGGTCGATGTTTGTTCTCGAACGACGTGGACCTACGCGAAAAAGGGCAAGAAGGGTGTCGCAATCTGGAGGTTTTAGTTTCAGGATGAGGCGAAGACGGTTCGGTCGTCGCGAAGGGTGTACGCTTTACTTTCGATCCGTAACGTGGGGCCGGATGCCCGTTCCGGTAGTTCGTAGATAACGCACGTTCGGTCCCATTTGAGCGTAGGAGGGCTGCCTCCTCCTTCGATATTCTGCTTCGCTGACTTATTCGGCCTTCTGTGCACAATACACACGCATGCTCTTTCCCTCCAAACCGAATTCGTGCAAATAATGATGTTATCAATATCATATCTCGTACCTTCGACAGATTTTTATTGCGTAGAAACAATTCGTTAGTGTTTTCCAATTTTAAAACTCTTACGTTTCAGTTCATTAATTGATACTTCAATTCCACGTATTCACTGATGGAAACTTAATTCAATTATATAATTGTACTGCGTTAAATTTTGCAACGATTTTACTCGCAATGGAGAATTGCACTTTTATTCCGGTTTTTTTTTTATCATCGTGACAGTTTCCGATAATACATTTCTTTATCTCTCGGATTTTAAATTCGTAATAGATGTTAGAAGGCCGAAGTTTCCTTAATATTTCCGTCCGGCTGATGTTTCCCAAATATTTCGCATTCAAGAAACACGCTGCGGGGTATCTTGTATTTTGGCCGTGGTATAATTTCCATTAGAAATCTGTTCGGTGTATTTATGAACTATACGGAAAATGCAACACCTCGTGAATCATATTAAATGTGGATGGTAATTCATTTGCGTATGCCTGTGCCAGCGCGAGTAAGTTTCCAGCCATAATACAGGTTGTAATAATCACCATATTTAAGGGTACGGTTTTAAATTTAATAACATAACGCAACACAGCTTCGGTGCTGCACAGATTTTCCGAATAATTCGTTGACTTAACAGTTAGTACACAGGCGCAACAACTTTCTCAGTTCTAATTTATATTTCGTGCCGTAGTAAATTTTGACATCGCGTAAGTAGTTCTAATTTGATTATACTAACTTCCCTTAATGACGTTATTAATACCGACAGAAATTGCTTAATTAAAAATCATCGCAAATAGTCCGGCCAAAATGTACCCTCACTCCGTAAACCAATCTCTTAATACTTTGACTGCCGCGTCGCCCATATTCGGGTGACGCTTATTTGACTATTTGCAAAGGATATTTTTATGCGTTTGAAAAAATATTTCGCAGAGGAAGTAACAGAACTATAGAATAGTAATCAATATAAACTATATTTATTAATATAAACTTAAATTTGTAATAGAATATTCATTAATATAAACCATTGTTATAGAAGTAATACGAAAATGGTTTAACGCGCGGCAGTCAAAGTGTTAATTCTAAGAACTCAGTTGACTGTACCGAATCGTTTAATTCATATCCAAGAAGTGCATGTCGAATATATGTTCGAGCTCCAGTTGAAAATGAATGTTAATTGAAAGAGCAATTAGTCCGGGACATTAAGCGGTCATCTATGAGCGGTATCGCTCGTTGACTCGATATTTACCTGGAAAACCTCTTAGGAATCGTCGCCGAACCTGAATTTCAATTGGGACCTCACTCGTAGCTTCAACGGCGTCGGTCGCGCCCCGATATTCTCTACCTACCCGCTCCCACCCTCGATTCTCGTATTTACATTTCGCTGTCGGTGAATTAACCACGCGAAAGGCATCGTTCTCTCGCAGGACGAAGCAGTGGGTTCATCCAGCACCGCGGGTTGTCCATCGTTGATGGCGGTGCCCATTACCGGCGCCGCGTCGCGCCGCTTGCTCACAAGTGACGCGACGAGTGCTTACAATCAGCCGGGGCTTGTCTGCAAATAACACCGTGGGATGATTATGATTGAATAAGTCCCGTAATTGAGGCTATTGAGCAATTATATAAATAACAAGCACATCACGGATACCGACGCGGAAAACGCAGAACCGGGGTATATCCTATGAACGCATACCACGAGCGCGGCCGTGGACTGCCCGGGGTGTTATTCCAGCGCGATAGAGAGGCGGGGAGCGTAAAGCGGGGGTGGCCCGTTCCACGGGGGTAGAGAGGGTGGCCCGGCTCCTCTTCCGTCTCTCTTTCGATCTCTCTGTCTTGGTTCACTCCGCTGCCGCTACTTGCCGGAGCGGCAGCGAGTTGGGTGGAAAATTACAGTGCAAACATAACCTGCACCTATACACACATATATCCAACGCGACCACTTGGTCGCGTCGAGTTGATGTACGCCGTTAGGCGGGGCCGATGATCTCGAATTCCTGTTGTTTCAACCCTCCTCGTGGTCTCCGCTTTTTAACTACCCTCGACAGGCATCTTCGTTCGCCTTAACCCTCTACGGGACCATGTAACTTTCAGGTCACATTCTAATTTATCATTATTTTACCAGTTTTTATACACAGAGGTGTAAACATTATAAGCCGTTGTTATCCGAAAGTCGCATAGTGAATGTATCGAAATAAAATTGTTTAAACGGAACAATCTTTTTGTTCATCTGCATATGTAAGTTTATAATTGCTGATTTTTCGTTCCCTTAATTTCCTTAAAACGAAAAGTTAAAACGAAAGTTCGGTCCATGGAGGGTTAATAACGTTCGTAGAAAATAATTATAGCGCGACGGTTTTAAGCTCTCGGATTCATCCGTTTTACGCGACAATCGTTGGGAATAGAGTGCAATTTGCGAATCGTTCTTCCACGCGTTTCAACACGTCCGATCGAGTTTTTCCTACGCAACCAGACGAGCTAGGAGAGAGAGAGAGAGAGAGAGAGAGCAGTCTCCGTAAGAAAGTATAATTACTTTCCGTCGAGGCTCCACCTCCAGGAGGTAAACACCGGGAGGTGGACCTCGGAAGGAAATGGCCAGAGCACGGATGGAGCCTCGATACACACGGAGTTGGCGTTTTAATCAGGGTGTCGCGTTCGTCTCGGGTATCCCAGGGCGAGAGGACGGGTGATACGGGATGCATGGAGGCGGAGGAGCGTCAGACAGGCGCCAGCCGAACGGTGCTCTGGCTCCGACGCTGACGGAACCGAGAGCTGACTTCATTTTCCACGGATCGCCCTTTCGCATTCCGTCTATATACGATCGGTCAACGCTTTTGTCCACGCGACAGGGTGCCAAAACACCCTCGACGGGGGTTCCTTTTACCTCTGGACGTATGGATTTACGTCTTACCCCCGCTACGAAGATCGATAGCCCTTGGATATGAAACCGATATCGGGTGCGAGCGCGTGAAAAATTCCGCCGGGGAGGAGGAGGTACGATCGCGATCCCTTGTTTCGTACCTTTTACCTCGTTACGACAGAGGATCGAGGAAAATTACGTGTTATTATATTTTCGTTAAGCGGTAAATAGAATAATGGATGTTTATCCGTTTCAGATACGTCAAATTAGCCGGGTGAAACGCAATGTATCATTGAACGGTCGCACGCGGAAGCGGTATGATATTTTCGATAATTGTTTTCCAAACTTCGGTCATAATTCAATTACCCGTTATTTGTCGCGGAATCGGTATTATTCAAAGTCGCAGTCGCCGCGGCGTGTTGCACTAGAACGGCCGGGTATTCTGCAGTTTCACCGAAACGAAAGCACCGGGTTATACGTTATTTACCGCACGGGACGCATAATTAATCGTAAACAGGGGATGGAAAATTAGTCCCCCTAAGATAATTAGCTAACATAATTAATTTTCTTCACCAACCGTGGAAGCACCGTTTGGAATACTAAACAGAGACCGTCGCGCGCGTTGGTCGTGTTCAGAAAAATCCTTAACCCAAAGAGTGGAAGAGTAATCGATCTTACGTCGGTTGCTTTAGTCTAATTCCGCGTGAATTGCCGCACCGGCGTAAGTTATTACTTCATACTCGGTAAAGAGGAAGATGCTCGTTAGTACAAATTAATTGGTATGCTGTTTGCGTGAAACGAGTGAGAAGTTTCGAACTAACAAATAATTAAGCTTTTTTTCCAGCCCGATGTTATTCAAGTATATTTGCCCAGTAAAACAACATTAACACGAATGAGATTGAACGAATGCCGCCTTCTCGAGTGCTTTAAGCTGCGAGGAGGAATTCCCGATCTCTGTAGCGTTGCGCTTATAAAATTAAGAAATAATGAGGATTAACGAGGATGATAGCAATTTGCGTCCCGTGATATTTTCTTCGCGTTATCGGGGCAACGCCGTTGACGGCGTGCTCGCGGAATGAATACAGATCTCCTGTGTTTTTTAACTCACCGGGTGGATCGTGAACAAGAAAGAATGCGCGTTATTATGCGGAAAAATGCGGGCCACCGACTCATCACTAATTCTATTCTCCCCTTTCGCGCATTCGACTCTTTTATTTTAGTTTCGTTGCGCAAGCTGGAAAAGTTTAAGGAGCACGCGAATGTACTTTCCGGTATCGCTGGACAGAGTAGAAATAACTCATTTTCAACGAGTCACTCGATTCCGGGTTAGAAACAGTTGATTTTATTCGCCGGGTACATTCTTCGATACGTCGTCGTTGCTCTCTTTTCTTTTCGCCAATTTTCCGAGGGCCACTTCGTTTTTGTGAATGTTTGGCGGAGTAATTTGATCACTGTGAAAAAGTTCTTTGCGCCGGAGAAAGAGAACACGGTTGAGTGAAAGTGAGAGAAAGCTAACAGACCGGCCATCGTAGAGTTGTGGAGCACCCTCGATGGCTCCTGTACTTTGAGCACCCTTCGTCACTTTTCTAAAAACCTTTAACCGGTCCCTCTCCTAACTCTTTCCGGGTAACTTTTTTTAATAGGGTTCGCTGCGGCTGAAAACGATCCGGACCGCGTGGTACACGTACATAGAGATATTTACATATGCACGTGCATATTGTACGTTTCCCATTTGCGTGCGCAAGCGTGCGCGCATGCAATAATCCAAAGTCGTTAATATCGGAATATTAATATTGTCAGGGCGACCTCCGCAAAGTGCAAATATCATTTCGAAGCGCGAGCACGGACAAAATGAAATAGGCGAGATCCATAGAGAATATTCTGTAAAAAATTAACTTGAGCCGTGGCACGGATAGATGATCGAATCGCAATTTATTAATTTACCTCGTGAATCCCTTTTTTTTATTTTCGAGCTAAATTTCGCGATGTCTAGGACTATTCTGATCATATTATCGGGAAGAAAGTCGTCGAATCAATTGATAGAATGAAAGATGCATGATTGGATTTATTGTTCAGAATATGTAAGCCGATAATTAACTGTCCTTTGTGTCGGGATTGAAATATTGGTATGAAGTCATTTTCTGACCGGTTCTACGCAATAAGGTAAAATAACGCGTAATAAAATTTGGCCGATGCTCCGGCATTTCTGGAGCACGCGGCTGATTTGGAAATCAGCGTGATTCGCGCGAAATTTCATGGGATTTTCGGGCACGTGAATGCCTCTTTAGCGTTTAATAAATCGCAAATAGTTGGCTGGAGTGGAATATGCATATACGTATCCACGTGTATGGTTCCCGATAAATATCTCATTTGACAAATCCTCGGGTTTCACGTTTAAAGTATGTCCCGTGAAAAACAGTAGTCGGAACAGATATTGGCCCGCCCGGCGCGTCCTGCATATTTAATTCTCCGTGTCATTAAAAGCATCGGCTTGACTGAAAATGTGCCGGCGTCCGTTCTCGTGGACAAAATTTTACGACATCGTCAAAATGAAATTCCTGTTTATTCATGATACGCGTAGTTCAAAATGGCATCGCCTCTGCCGGGTCGTGGTCATAAATGTTCATTGTGAGATACATTTTCATGCGTCTACAAGACGTATGGCGTCGTACGCAAGATTTAGTACACTTGTTTAACCCGGGATCACTCTTGGAAAAAAATGTGCATCCGACGATGAAGGATTGTCGTATCGACAATTTCGTAAAATCTCTGGAATATTCACTTCTCGCGAAGTGAAATTTCTTTAACCTTAACCTTTACTCTGATTTGCCGGATTGAAAAAAAATTAACCGATGGTTTTAATTTGCGAAATAGACACGTTCCCGACGTGCTGTATTATTTCGCTTTTGACGGCCGGCTGTCGCGCGTACGTAGCGTTCGCGGCTCCGTGTGTGCACGCGGGTATTTGTACAGTACGTTCGCGCAAGGATTCATTATATTAAAAATCGCACGTAGTCAAACAGAGGAAAAACAAACCGACAGAGAACACAATACGCGTGCACAAACAAACTGTAAATCTACCATAGAAAAGTTTCGTGATGTTTGCTCTGTTGTTCGTGATCTGTCTCTCATCACCCTGTACATTGTTTTTTTTTGGCTCCGTTTTGTTTGCGCGCTACCCGTGTGCGATTCATTTTATTCGCATAGCTAAGCACTGCAATGCACCGAAAAATATGAATCGTTTAATATTAAATAGAACGGGGAGCAGATCGGGCTATGGAGCTTACCACGACAAAGTTACAAAAAGTTATTACTTGAATACGTTTACGTATTTCTTATAATGCAATTAAAAAGGGAAAAGAGAAATGAATATTTCGGCTCTCTATCGCGATACAAAGCTTTTATTTATATCGACGCGTTTTCCGATGCGCGCCGTTTGCAAAGCGATGAGATCTTATCGCGCGGACGGGTTGATAAAAAAATTTACCCCAGTTTCGCGGTAGATACGGTGGCCAGGGAGGTGGTAGAGGGAGCGGGGGGACTGAACGGAAACCATTAGCGAAGGTCGATGGATGGCGTAAAAGCGAGCTGCAAAAACGCAGCCCGGGCTCCGTGATATTTCGTGTTGGCCGCGCGCGATTCCCCTCTCATCATCTCGTTTATATTTTTATCACGTCTATTTCCCGCCCATCCTTTGGGATTCTATGTACAGGCGGGACGTGTTGCCGGCGCACCGTGTCGCGCCCGTTTCCTCTCTTCCCCTCTCGCCGGTTCCACGCGTCGCCGAGACCGCGCGCCCGCCGCCCCCCGAGTTTCAAAATCCGGTTCCCGGCGTCGGATCGCGTTTCTGGCGCGAGCAGCGCACACAACCTATATACACGTGTGTACAGAGGTACTCATTTGTGTACCTGAAATTCCGGCAAATCCTCGGGAATCTGGTCCGTTGCGCAAAAGGCACGCAACGACGTATTCGCTCGATCGCAGAACAAACGTTCGCCACCCCCCAGTTGGTTCATGCATGGACAATTTCATTACCTGTATCAGGGGGTGGCGATGCCGGCCAACGTTGGTCGTAATGGCGGAAGCGGGGGGAGAACGGGGGGAGGGGGTGTAGAGGTGGAGGATAGGTGGGTGTGCCACCCGACAGTGTCTACGCGTACGTGTGGGTGGCCTCGGCCAGAGGGCTCGGTCGGCGAGTGCGGCGGCGTGTGCAGGCGAAACTACACTATTAAATGGTGTCCTGACGGGCGCCAGTTAGGTGCACCGGGGTATGGCCCATTCTCGTCGTGTCACTCCGAATCTATTTGCATAGTAATGGCGCCGCACACCCCTGCCTCCCGTTCCCCGGGCTGGCTCTCGCCACCCTTTAACGTATAAATACCGATACGGAAGCCGGCGAGCTCGAAGGAAATCTTGCCGGCTACCCCGTTCCTTGATCTCCACGGATTCCGTAGAGTTTCCTCGAACCGGAATAATATCTAGTTTCGTTTAACGTTATACTTTAAATGAAAATTCGTTCGCTACCGAATTCCTGGAATCGATCTGTGATTCGAGCATGATCTCCGACGAATTACCTGATTTGACAAGTTCTGAGAACTCGTTCGAATGCTTCACCGTGAATCGGATAATAATTTTGCGATCCATCGACCAAGGGAAATCCTTTTCAGTGTAATTCCGTTGGGATTGATTATCTTGAGCTACTATGGACGCAGCTAGCTACTAGCTGAACCGATGATTATCTGAATACAATTGCTCTTCTTTTCGAGACAGTTTACTGTACGCGCTTCGAAAAGCGATGCGTAACCTGGCGCGCGAGTAATTGTGATATAGGCATCTCGCGGAGCGTCGAGTTGAAGTTACATAAATTCAGCGCAAAATATGAAATGTTGGCGATAATTAGGAGGCCATTGTGACCCGGCGCCAGCGTTCTCCAGGTTCGAGACAATCGGAACACAGACTTAAAGCTTATCCGAGCAACGAGTCGCGATCCCCAATTATTCGTTATAATCCTAATTATCTCCTTCACCTTTGACTCCTCGCGAAAACCTGCGATGCTCCGTATCCAGATAACCATGGAAATGTATCCCGAGACGGAGCTCGCGATAATTAGGAGCTTGCTCGAAAAGTGTAAGACGATTACGACACGATGTTGCCGTAGACACGAATGACGGTGAAAACGATGAACGGGGTGAAGACGGGGTGGCCGGTGGGTGGATGGGCGGTCGGTTGGGCGGGTGCTCTGGATAGGAGGGCAGTAAGGGTGTCTGCAACTTTCCATTAAAAGAATAATAAACTATCACCGATACCTACTGCTTCCTAGGAAACAGGCAACTCTATCCCTCTGGTGGACGAGCGTCGTGGGGTGATTGCAGAAGAGAGTCGCTCGGACAGAAATGGGTGGGTAACAGAAAACTGCCGTAATGGAGGTTAATTACGAAGGGGTGATTGCGGAGAGGGAAGATCGGTGGAAGTAAAGAGAGCATAGAAGGTTCTCCGTCATTGCCCTCTCTTTCCTCCGTTACTTCTTCCCTCCTCCCTTCTCGTTTCATCCCCTCCACCGTTTCTCGCACCTCTCGCAGCCCTTCTAAGGTTCTGCGAAAGCAAAGCTTCGGCTCGGTTGCCAGGGTACCGTCACACCCGGAGGGTCGAAGCTTCCTTCAATTATAAAAATCCGGTTGTCCTCTGCCCTTTAATTTTTTATGTCATTTTTTCGCGTTTCTTCGGCTCGAACTCACAGCCCGAACGAATCTACATCTGCCCCCGCGAGATATTTATATCAGTCGTAACGTTCCCTGTAATATTTCATGCGA
>SHCU01000108.1:120209-144870 GCA_004307685.1 Ceratina australensis
GCAGAAGAGAGTCGCTCGGACAGAAATGGGTGGGTAACAGAAAACTGCCGTAATGGAGGTTAATTACGAAGGGGTGATTGCGGAGAGGGAAGATCGGTGGAAGTAAAGAGAGCATAGAAGGTTCTCCGTCATTGCCCTCTCTTTCCTCCGTTACTTCTTCCCTCCTCCCTTCTCGTTTCATCCCCTCCACCGTTTCTCGCACCTCTCGCAGCCCTTCTAAGGTTCTGCGAAAGCAAAGCTTCGGCTCGGTTGCCAGGGTACCGTCACACCCGGAGGGTCGAAGCTTCCTTCAATTATAAAAATCCGGTTGTCCTCTGCCCTTTAATTTTTTATGTCATTTTTTCGCGTTTCTTCGGCTCGAACTCACAGCCCGAACGAATCTACATCTGCCCCCGCGAGATATTTATATCAGTCGTAACGTTCCCTGTAATATTTCATGCGATGAATTTTACAATTGCATGAACGTACAAATGATTCTTTTTTGTTTATTATCTTAATAAGCGTTGGTAAAAAGGGAAAAGTGAACACGGTCGATCTGTTTCTCTAATTTTTATTTTCTATCAGAGACCCTTAACGAGGTAAAGCATGGAGTGCGATTTCACATCTTGAACGCAATCAGCCGTGATATCTCATAATTGGCAGAGTTCGATTTACCCATTCTTTCGTATCTGCTCTCGCCAAGTCTCTCTTCCTTTTCTCCTCTCTCAAGCTCCTTTCTGCGAGGACAGGTTACAACAGGCGTTTCCATGGTTGTGATACATGCGTGTATACCTACCAATGAAACTCTTATTACTTTTACGATTTCTTGCGTAAACCTAAACGTCTCGGTGATCGTTGTGATGTTATCTTAAAAAGAAACGAACAGGGAAAGGTAGAGAGAGGTAGCGGGCGTGAATTTTGTATCGAAACGAGATAATATGAAACGCCGAGGTTAAGATAATTCTCTCGGTCGTGAACTGCGAGGATACTGTGAATTCTCGTAGCTATTAATAACGTCTTAAGAGCTAATTGGCGTGAATATCGAGCTAACAGCATATAGTATACCCTTCAGACGAAGGAAACTATTTACTAATTATACTTCTCCCGATATATTTATAGTTACAAGCTTAATTCGTCACCGGTGTAAATATTTGTTCTCGCGTGCGGCAGATTTAAAATACATTAATGAATGAACTAGCCGCGACGGTTGTAGGTTCATAACGCGCCTTCTCTTCGCTCGCTCACTTCTTCATTTCTCTCTTTTTTTTTCTGTGTTTGTGTTTGAATTCTGTGTCTGTGTTTGAATTTCCGACGGAGCGAGTTCTGCGAGTACAAAATAGGCGACGGTGAGCGCCGAGGTGGAAACGGATGATCTCTGCAAGTTAATTTGTAACTTGAGCATTCCGTCAGGGGGATTGGGGCGGTTTCTGGAGGTGGCTGCCAGGGTGGGTGGCACGGTACCTTGGGGTTGTTTGTTGCGCTAATGTCTAATTAGTGGAGTAGTATCGCGTCGCAACGAAAGCCGTTGTCGGCTCTGCTTCCCTCCCGCCTTATCTCTCTCTCTCTTTCTCGCATCCGCACTTCGTTGGCATGAGAATCGCTTATCTAGTAATCTATACGATGCCCGATATTTTTTGTCGCCACTTCCCGCCAATAACTATCATCTTTGATAATCGATTATCAATTGTTATTGGTTTTCATAAAATGGATATAATTTTCTATATGATGGTTGAGCATGGATTTTGTTTTTTATACCATTCATTATTTATCGCTGAGGCATACATTATTTGCAAAATATTCGTGATCGTTCCGAGCTAAATGTACAGTTTCCAAATGAACATTTAACTTAGAGATTATCGCTAATGATTAATAGAGCAATTGAACGAGTGTAGCAGATATTTCTTCACTATATAGAATAGATATTTTTTATTTCCGTAGAGAAACTCTTTGAAGGGTTTAATATCGATTTTATATGTTGCCCGATAAAAGTCATCTAATGATAAGAGAAGTTCCGGTAGTGGATCGTAATGCACCGTTCGTGTCATTCCATATACCACCTAGGGATTGGCTTTTTTCAGTGCACTTAGAAAACAAGTCCACCACGAGCGGGCAGCTGAACAGTGTGTCTTACTTCGCTTCACTCTTGATTTTATTATCAAAATTGATATATAAAATGAATTGCACGTACGCTCTTTTAATATTTTTCATCGCAACTTCAGGAGTGATGTTTTTTCTATCGATATTTTTATAGAAGAATATATTTAATTCGACGCACCGCGCTCTCGCCCGGCGAAACTCAAATAGAGATACGTGTTAAAAGCCGGGTTCGGTCAAGTCTATTTCGCTCGTTAAATTCATTCAAATGTTCGGAGGTATTTACAGTCGTTTAGGAGGGACATGGAAACTCACCCAATTGAGACCATTGGCGGTTTGCACGAGTAGCTTGCCAATAGTCGAGCGATCTCTTAAACTCTAATTTAGCCATACCCCGACCGTTTCAGTGGTCGCCACGGTGCTTGCGAAGGCGCACTTTATGGTTCCATCGCCATCGGTTCGGGGAAATAAGCAGTTTCACCTTTATTCGATGATGTATAAAGTCAATCGACTCGCAGTCGATGCACACGATTTTTACATTTACCGTCACGTTTTCAGAAAAAAATATCAAAGATTGTTAAGTTCTTTTAATCGTATTNNGTCAATCGACTCGCAGTCGATGCACACGATTTTTACATTTATATCCGTCACGTTTTCAGAAAAAAATATCAAAGATTGTTAAGTTCTTTTAATCGTATTAATTATCTGATAAATCGGTAATTTTCCCTCCATTTATGAGCATACACAATTTTATCGAAAATGATCGGAATTGAGTGTCGCAGCATGTAAAGATAATTGTCCCATTAAAGAGATAGAGGAGGATAGAGAGAGAGAGCGAGATAGGAAGTTATACATGGGATCATCCCGTGAGTGTTCGGGAAGTTCGTAGCTGACGGAATGAACGCGTGACCGCAAAGTTTCTGGACGCGGCGCGATGAAATATTAACGATACACCGGCCGGTTATCGGATCATCGTATCCGCGTCGGTCTTCCCGAATCTGCTTTGGCGACCGTCACGAGTTCGTAAATGCGTAAGGGAGCAACGCTGCCCGGCAATCGATACGATCCTTTGGGAACGGTTGATTACCATCTCGTACATTTTAGAGAAAGTTTTGAGTTCCGTGACTCGCGTACGCGATGCTCCATCGGGCGTTCCTAATGCCCATTCCGAATCGATCAATTTTAATGCCATCGTAAATGCGGCGAACGCAGACGTTGGCTATGCACGAGTGATTACATTTTTCCGGTAATAACTCGTAATCGATGGACGGTTAACTCTGTTAACCTGGGTAGGAGCAGACTCTCAAACGCATAATTACGTTCAGGCCGGAATACTTATTTTTTTTTTTGGTTAAACCGATGGAATTTACACTATCTATAATTTTGGATGCGATACAATGCGTTCTTAGTGTACGTGGTCATTTTTTCTATGACCAGGAGCACGATGTAACATTCAACGCCGTGGTCTACGATAATCCGACGGAGTCTCGAGGAATGATCAAGAATTTTCGCATTCTATTCCGTATTATTACAGCCCGGGACTTGTATATAACTGGCATAATGCAGCGGGCCGCATTAAAGGCCGGATAAACCTGCCAGCCGTACAATAACTGGTACGAGCTTTGGAAGACTTTGCCTTTACAGTACCATTCCGTTCTTCTTCCGTCGTTCTCTCTTTCGAACTTCTCGAGTACCACGGCCCGAGGTGGTCCACAGGTGGTATCGCATGATTAATGATCCTCACCACCGCCTTACTTGCCCGACACGCTCGAAAGAGATCATTCTATCACGCTCAACGGATTTCGTGGACTACCGTGTGTCTATTTTAACAATTTCCTTAGAGTGGCACTGGATATCCTTCTGGGTTTGTCGTTATCCCTCGATTTCTATACATCGCCGCACTGTGTCCGTGCATTGTTGCGCGTCGTTCAGAGATCATACGTTTTATTTTTGCGAGTCAAAATTGAATTACAGAAATGATAATTATTATTGTCAATTTTATTTAACACTATTTCGACCGCGATTTTGTGTATACCTATTTCGAACTTATATGCACATTTTTAAATCCAGGATGAGCTGGAGGAAAATGATATCACGGAATTAATTTAAAAACTATTATAAGAGAAGTCAAACAATTTATTGTGTAGAAATGATTAAACTTAGTGAATAATGTTCAGTTAAAATTTGAAGAGTATTTTTTGGCACCACATGGTAGAAATATAGTTAATGTTTAATAATTCTAATAGTGGAACACGTTAGACGGCGTTTCAAAAGGAGAATCGATGTGTACATAACGTTTGAAATCGGAATAACAGGTGTTGCATAGAAGGAGCAATTTTCGAGATCTCGCGGCGGCGGGCTACAGTGTAAGATTCTGTAAATACATTATCCAGATTTGCTATCCGTCTCAACGTCGAAAAATCTGTGGTATCTCGAAAGAGCTTTGCCACGTGATACGATCCCACGACGTACCTCTTCCTTTACTTTCCGTTCCTCGCTTTCCAATTTCTCCTTTTCTCTCTCGTATCTATCCGGGTCCCATATTTCCCACCTCGTTCTCACCCATAAACTCTCTTACGTATTTATCCACGGTCTTTTTGGCGTTCGGTCCCGTGTGTTTGCGCCGATATTATTTCATTTTCCGCTAGTCCAGGCCAACCCTCGTTGGACGTCGTCGCGGGGACAACTTCCCGTCGGGCATCACCAGGGACGTGTGACCTTATTTACTGGTTGAAGTCGCGTCTATACCCTGACCGGATAGGAGAGTCACTTATATCAGTATCTTCGGATCACGGAAATTAATTGGGTTTTATAAATGAAAAATCGAATCTTTAACCCAGAGTAAAATCAATGAATTTTGCCGTAAAAATGAAATTGTTCAAGAGATCATAGTTGAACTTTATGAAATCGCATTCAAATATTAGAATAAATATCGGTGTGTCAATATCTTTCGTAGCGGACGCGTATGTACGTGTGGCCAGCACGCACCCCGACCAGGCAGGGAGTTTCGTTTCATCCTACTTGTTGGACAGGGTCCTTCGAGTGGCCGGAGTAAAGGACTTCTCCTTTTCTCTATCAACTTTTTCCTCTCGCTCGTACCTTACCGGGCGAAGCTAGAAGGGAATTGTTTGCACTCTTTACTCTCTTCCTTCCCGGATCTCTTCTCCCTACCCCGTGGCCACTCTCCTTACTCTGTTCCGTTGGATCCTTGGCTCGGTCGGCCCGTCCACGCCCCACGGGATCCTGCCACCCTGGCGACCGAACCTCAGATTGCTTTTATACCGTGGATTGATTGACAATATACTTACGTTAGTCGAGTGGACCGTACAGTTATGGAGACGGTCACATCCTCCCCGATCGCCTTCTCTCTACTTCCTCCGGTCCTTTATTCTCCTCTCTTTCACTCCTCTACTTATTCGTTTGGCCCTTGGTTCCACCTAATGCGATCCTCTTCCCTGTATCGGGAGCCAACACTGCGGGATATTCCGTTCCATTTCCCTTTCTCCGCTTTTCGTTTCTTCTTATTTTTTCTTCGCTCCTACTAAGTGGACCATTTTCTGGTAATATACCGGATGAAAAGGACTCCCTCTCTCTATCCGGGTACTGAATGCCCGGACGTTGGAGGATATCCGTTTCTCGTTGGCGGATCGGTTGGTTCCCCTTTTAACTGTCCCGTGCGTTACGCAACACGTTATCTTTGTCCCAGCTCCACGGCGTTTATATTTAGGAATTTGTTTGTTTCGCGTATCGCGAGGATCGTTGAACCTAGATGAATGCGACGAGACATTTCAATAATTTCGGCGAGACGATTTTCTGAGAGGCCGTCGACCGCGCGTATCGTAAATCCATTGGCAGGGTATACGTAAGGCTATCATGAATTGTGCCTCTCCTACGGAGAAAGTGAAACGAAAGACGAACTACACCCCGGCGAATCCATTTCGTGTGATCTGCAGCCACCCTGTATATTGCCTCGTAAATCTCCACTGGAGAGGAACGATGAACTGCAAATCGCAATGCTCGTTTAACCCGTTCTCGATTTCTCTACAAATATTCGATAACGAACTCGTATAAGTCATAACTTTAATCACGAGATTATCACCGCTATGTGAGTTCGAGCGTTGGCATTTCACGTAACGAGCAATAAACAGATTATGAGTTTTCTCGCAGACAAATATGCCAATTGACGTCGACGAGTGGTAACTTGTAAAAGATCTTGCTCGGTAGGTCCGAAAGTATCCCCTCTCGCGATCGCGTGTGATAAGAAAGGGCGAACTCTATTCAGTGAATTCAGAATGCGTTTGGAGAGTCTCCGGTCCCCTCTTTACCTTTTCCATTCTCGAGGAAGACGTATGAATCGTCGTCGGATGGTTGCGGTTCCCCGAGTGTGGGACACTTTAGAGGCTATGTCCCTGGAATACGTAACTCGGGATTTTGAACGTGCATTCTTTCTCATTTTTCTTGCTGCCGCACGGTCTATCCGTACGTTTTTATGCTCTTTCGCCACTTTTTCGGCGTTCGCATTAAAATCGAATCATTCCGTTATGCAAAACCTTATATCTGTCACAGAGATTACTATGCGTCCGACCAAGCGCCGACCTTATCTACTTAAAATCTACTGAAACGTTTTCGCATATTTTTCATTCCTCAATTATTTAAGTTTCTTTGTTATCTATTAAATTACTATTATGATTTCATCTCAATCCTTTGAAATCATTTTATGTTTTTGTGAATTCTTGAGAAGTTATCGATCCCGCAGCCTGTACGTGTGAACGTAAGTAATAAAGACTTCCGCCAGTTGCTCCGTGCCTCACAGGCTATCGCCGGTCTGATCATAGCTCGTCCCGATCTACTAGATGCTCGCGTAACTCGTGTAGTACACCGAAAACGGTATAGACCGGACGCCTAAACTGCATTTTACGACTGACAGGATCGTAAAACGTAATGCAGAACGCTTCTGGCCCGTTGCTTGATGTACATAAATTCGCACCGTGTAAGATTTCGGCCGAGTTATATCCTGGGAACGGAATCGTTTACGAAGAACGGCGTCGTTCGCGTTTAAACCAAGCTTCGTACAAAGTCAATTAGAAAAATTAATAGACCGACGAAACCTTAAAATTAAAAAAAATATGTGTAAAGTTAAAAAATTAAGATACCTGCAAACATTTATTTTGAAAGAGAAGTTGTAACTTTTTTTCCCTAAAGAACTTCTATAAGTTAAATGAAAAAACGTCTCAACGTACACTTTCGGAAATTAGTCATCGTGCTTATCGAGGGGGATAAACAATAGCCAGTTTCCTTGACATGTCACCCCCGCGCACCCTCACTTAAAGGTCGGTGTGTTGCAACCTGAACTCCACCCTGATCCGCAAATATTGGCGACCACGTAACAGCTACTCGTAAAAATCACTTGATTACAACCCCTCCCTTATCACCTCGAGGGCCCCCATAAGATGAGGCGGAAAGTAAAAAAAGTCGTCCGCCGAGTTTTTTATGTTCATTGAGAAAAACACGAAATTTGGCATGAAAAAAGTTTCTAACATCCTTGATGTTCTCTAACGCTGCTCCGTTTTAAGCCTAGCGTTCTGGATCGTAATCTCCTGAATTTTATGCGCGGCCTTGCCAGAGTTTACTAGCTCCTGTTTAATAAATATCGAATTGTTAATAATAACATGTGTAATACTCTGAAAATCTAACAAAAAAAGAAAAATATTATATTCGACTATTGATGGACGGATGAGATATATATATTTTAAGCGCATCTGCTGCGAAACGCAAAACAGTGATGAATTAAAAGCACTGACGAATTTTTAGACAATGGACCGTAGCCGTTCCCATTTACATTGTTCAGGAAATAAATGCGGATTGAGATTATGTATTTGAAATGAAAGGATGATTTCGAAGAATGATTAATAAATATGAATTCTACTTACGTAGAATAATTGTCGAGGCTGATTGCAAGCTAACAGCTTTGCCAATTTGCTCATCCGACGAAGAAGCACGAAATACATTAACGAGTAATTAAGTTAGAAGAAGATTAAGAGATAAAATGTTTCTGCCTTTTATTTATCATAAAGCGAGGGTGGATTAATACTCGGCGCGATGAGAAAAAGGTTTATGATTTTTCGAGACGTGAAATCGGCAAGTTTTGACGTTTAAAAATGTTTTATTATTGTCCCGCAAATGATAGTATGTCAGCTGGTTAATGTTTCGCCAAGCGTTTTGATAAATCATAACGAATCAGGAATCTGATATTTCAGTGCGCAACAATGATTCCCAGCTTTTTGTTACACTCCCTTTGTCTCGTAATCTCAATTATTACGGTGTCATAATATAAACGTGTGCGATGTCAAAACGACATATTATGGATTATTTTTAAAAATGAGAACCACGTTTTTACCTATAAAATTGAATTAGTATCGTGTATCGAGAATTCCCCAAATACTTTGTATCGTCGTTTTGATTTATGCACAATTTTTTAGTCATACTAATGACGTCCCACGTTACGCGTCAGCCTCTATATTTCAATAGGCAGCAACCCGACACGATCTGATCGATAGAGCGTCCATGTTGTTGCGCGGTTGCCAATATATCGCAAATATCGTCAAGTTATGCGATTCATTAAGCACTCTCGGTAATATAATATTTACACAAAAATCACGCTTTCAACGTGGATAACAATTTCTGTTTCAGATTTTTCTACCTTTATCACTTCTCGTTCTACGCGTACCATTATCGATTTAACGGACAGTACAGCAGTTTGGCCCTCGTCACATCTTGGCTCTTCATTCAGGTGAGTCTTCCCTTATGTACGTACCACATATAATAATCTCCGAAGTCATAAAAATAATATTCTATAATATCGTAAACGAGACACAAAATTATTACATTAATGAGATTCAGAAAGATAATGGACCGTGTCATGTCGTAGATACGAACGTTTTTTAAAATTGACAACGAAACACGAAAATATAGTAAGGTTACAAAAATAAATGGGACATCATTTGTAAAAATATCGAAAAATAAGTAAATGGTTACCTCTTTGTAGGTGGATTATTTTATTTCATATTTTTAAAAGCTGAGCAGGTATCTTGTCATCAGTATTCCGTTTCTCTTAGCGTATAATACAATAATTTCAGCCGGGCTATACGGTTTGCATTTAACATTATTACATCGTGTATGCGTATTATTTCTAAAGAAATTTCGAATCTCTTAATCGAACGTAAAAATTGCCGAATGGCAAGTAACTGCCAGACGGATCATTTTATCGTACGAGATATGTTTTTGTTCCATCGACAAATAGACCGGTTTAAAGGTAGAAAAATTACGGTAACTTGGGGTAGGTGTGGCAAACGCGTATTCAAGTAAAATGTTCCGGGATTAAGAAAACGGCGAAATAACAATTGTCCCGAGGGGAATAGGAAAACGTTGTAAAACCGGGCATTAATCAGACACGTGGCAACGTGGAGGTGTACCAGATGCATTCGAATAAATAGCATACTTTGTCCGGACTTTTGCGCTCGCATCGGTTATTAAAGAACTCCGTTCAAACAATGGTGGGTTTACGTTTGGAAATTATGTCACGAAGTACTTTTCCCCCCCTGTCCACAACCGGCGTCCCTTCCACCGTTGCGATCGATCATCTCTCCTGACGTCGATCACGAGGAATTTCTCGAGAGGGCTGCAAATGTGTTTGCCTTTCAAATTGCTTAGCTCCGGATGTTCCTCGTGCGTGAAAATATGTTTTCTCTCGTGCGGCTAGAGCCTTCGATTGGACGCACGTCGCTTCGGCCCGGGATGAAATTAAATCGATGGGAACATAATGATGAACGTTCTGCGGCCGTGAATTCGTTTTGTTCGCGGGACAGTATGGTCGCCGCGTAAGGTAATGATGTAATTAAATGCAAATGTGTTGGTCTTGCTGTTTCCCCATAATTAGATATTAAAATACGAAGGCAATACCGTCTATTCAATGCGACGTACAAGTGTACAAGTCAGACAATGTTTAATTACCAGCCCAAAATATCAGCTTCTGTTGAATTTAATAAATTGATGTTTCATTGTAAAACGATTCGACGAGTTTTCAAATTTATGGCTTCACGTTTACAAGCGTTGAGAATCATTTTTGTTAAGTTGCCAATTGGTAATTAGATTGCTCGTCGCGTTTAATAAGGTAGAACGGAAGGCGAACGTTATACGAGAGGGCTCACGGTCAAAGTCCTGTTATTGACAGTGACGGTAGCGAATGAAGAGCCGTTGCTTCCCAGCCGAGACCCGCCATCGCTCAAACTTAAGTTACGTAAACGTAACCAGGACAATGTACCTGACAGTTCGATCGATGGAAATAATTTAATGCCAACTTACGGCTCCGAATGACCTCGTATAAATATCGTTCAGTTTCAATCCGCGCTCGGAAATCCGCCTGCGGGTATATCGAACAACGAATCAATCTCATTTGTCCGGATGCAAATTTATTTCTTTAAGTATCGTACATTGATACACTTTGCAAGACTACGTGACCTGTTCATGAAAAACCTCATTTCCTGTTAAAACATTTTTTGTTTTGAACAAAGTTTTTGATTATATCGAGATACCGTCTAGAAATATTTAAATAATTTTATCCAAACGTTTAAATGAAACAATACTTTTGAAGTGATCGTAATAAGCGAATACGTATTAAAAATGGGCGGTAATTCAATCGTAAAAATTATTTGGCCGCGCAAACGTTGCGCTAAGTAATTTGATTGCATGGTATACTTCGCTAATCCAATGAATCATAATTAGATGTTCGCGATGGGTGTATTAACAGTTATTATTATAATGGTTACAGTAGCTAGCTGTTGCGATAATAACGTTCCAATATGTATATTTTGCGCGGAAAAATTAAATACCATTAAAGTGTAATGGTACGGTTAATTAGTCGATAAAAGATGCAAACGAGTAACAGATTGTACTGTTATACGCAGGTAAAAGTGCTGTTACGACGACGTGGAATAAAAATAAAAATCCTGACAAAATACTTGACGCAATTCCGGGTAGAACGTTATCATTTTCGATTGAAATCGATAAGCCATCTCATATCCAGACAGCCTTAATTCGTTTGTTAATTGATATCGTGTTACGGACTTTCCGATTTTTAATGACGACAACCCACAGGCACCGCGAAATTTTATGGGATTATTCTAGCGGTGATTAATAATTTAATACTCGTCGATGGAGTTCACCTGTTCGTTAATGAGTGCAGCCAGGTGAGTAGGGCAACTATGATAGTTTCCGAAATGAGTTACAAACACATCGAACCGCGGTAAAATTCGAAAAGCCGGCGGGCAACAGCCCGCAATTGAGTGAACCGGCTTGTTTTACCCCTCTTTCTCTCTCGGCTAGCTACCGTCCTTTTCTTTATAAATGCGAGAACCGAGGCGATTAGCCCCGCGGCGTGATTATACACCGAGCGACATCGACATCATCGGCGTTGATTAGCAAACGAAAATCCGATTTCCCTCGGTAACTCGCTTCACCCTGGATATCGTTTTAACCTCCTCCTCTCCGTTTTAACCAGCTCCGGTTTTTCTCCACCGATCAGTCTTCCCAGTGATATCATGTTTTCTTTCCTCTTCTTCTTTTTTTTCCCCTGAAATGATGCAGATTCGTTTCGTTATACCCAGCTCGAATCGCCGTGGATATCATTTCCTCCATGTCGACGACAGGTGCCCGGTCTTGAAATATCTGTTTTTCCATATTCAATCGCTTCCCTCTCGTAGCTCTCCTTGTTCCCTCCGCATCTTTTCTCCTTATGTACGTACACTTATTTGCGCGTATCTCTACCCTCCTTCGCAGAATCCATTCGTTCCTGCTAAGCTATCGGTTTGCACGTTTCATTTTGATATTGTTTTTTGCATCTCACTGCTCGAGCTGGTGCTGCTCTTTTTGCCCTGCAGAGGAAGCTTCACTCGATTTTTATGTCGCTCCGAGCGCAATCAGCTAGCTATCAGGTCTAACTATTACCAGTTTACCCGTCGCGAAAATTCTATCTTGTGATTGTCATGAAAATACGATTTGAAATTCATACTGAACATGTCGAATTTAAAATGATTGAGATTGCTTCTGGAATGTATTAGTAAATTGTCTGATTACTATGAAATCGTGAAACGAAAGATACATTGATTGTTTGAACCTCAGGGAATGAAATAAAATGTCATATTGGCCTTTTTCAAATAAATTAGATCATTTCGATTACGATCTCTGATAAATTTAGGATATCCAATCTCGTTGTATCATTTGGTGAGATATTCTTATTTGTTTTATGCTCACGCAAAATTATTCATATCCCCATATGCACGCGTGGAATGTTTGCAACTACGGTGAATAAAAGTATTGCGATTGGTAGCGGTAGAACGATCGGGTGGTAGCGGCGGTGGTACAAAGCGGGATAGAATGACATAGGGGTTTCGAAGGGTGCGAAGAGAACGAGAGAAACGGTATAGAACAAATTTGGTGAATTTCCATATAAATTTGCTGTGCGCGAGCGACGCTCACACGTATATACGTACACGCGCGGCCATGAGTAGTTCGCAGAAACAAGCGATATCAGGAGACCGTATGCCTGGTCCTCGTAGCCGCCGTTTTCGATAGTGACCACCCAGGCTGCTGCAAGTTCGCAAACTAAGTATGATCGCGTTAATACCACAAAAAAATCCTGACAAAATACTTGACGCAATTCCGGGTAGAACGTTATCATTTTCGATTGAAATCGATAAGCCATCTCATATCCAGACAGCCTTAATTCGTTTGTTAATTGATATCGTGTTACGGACTTTCCGATTTTTAATGACGACAACCCACAGGCACCGCGAAATTTTATGGGATTATTCTAGCGGTGATTAATAATTTAATACTCGTCGATGGAGTTCACCTGTTCGTTAATGAGTGCAGCCAGGTGAGTAGGGCAACTATGATAGTTTCCGAAATGAGTTACAAACACATCGAACCGCGGTAAAATTCGAAAAGCCGGCGGGCAACAGCCCGCAATTGAGTGAACCGGCTTGTTTTACCCCTCTTTCTCTCTCGGCTAGCTACCGTCCTTTTCTTTATAAATGCGAGAACCGAGGCGATTAGCCCCGCGGCGTGATTATACACCGAGCGACATCGACATCATCGGCGTTGATTAGCAAACGAAAATCCGATTTCCCTCGGTAACTCGCTTCACCCTGGATATCGTTTTAACCTCCTCCTCTCCGTTTTAACCAGCTCCGGTTTTTCTCCACCGATCAGTCTTCCCAGTGATATCATGTTTTCTTTCCTCTTCTTCTTTTTTTTGCCCTGAAATGATGCAGATTCGTTTCGTTATACCCAGCTCGAATCGCCGTGGATATCATTTCCTCCATGTCGACGACAGGTGCCCGGTCTTGAAATATCTGTTTTTCCATATTCAATCGCTTCCCTCTCGTAGCTCTCCTTGTTCCCTCCGCATCTTTTCTCCTTATGTACGTACACTTATTTGCGCGTATCTCTACCCTCCTTCGCAGAATCCATTCGTTCCTGCTAAGCTATCGGTTTGCACGTTTCATTTTGATATTGTTTTTTGCATCTCACTGCTCGAGCTGGTGCTGCTCTTTTTGCCCTGCAGAGGAAGCTTCACTCGATTTTTATGTCGCTCCGAGCGCAATCAGCTAGCTATCAGGTCTAACTATTACCAGTTTACCCGTCGCGAAAATTCTATCTTGTGATTGTCATGAAAATACGATTTGAAATTCATACTGAACATGTCGAATTTAAAATGATTGAGATTGCTTCTGGAATGTATTAGTAAATTGTCTGATTACTATGAAATCGTGAAACGAAAGATACATTGATTGTTTGAACCTCAGGGAATGAAATAAAATGTCATATTGGCCTTTTTCAAATAAATTAGATCATTTCGATTACGATCTCTGATAAATTTAGGATATCCAATCTCGTTGTATCATTTGGTGAGATATTCTTATTTGTTTTATGCTCACGCAAAATTATTCATATCCCCATATGCACGCGTGGAATGTTTGCAACTACGGTGAATAAAAGTATTGCGATTGGTAGCGGTAGAACGATCGGGTGGTAGCGGCGGTGGTACAAAGCGGGATAGAATGACATAGGGGTTTCGAAGGGTGCGAAGAGAACGAGAGAAACGGTATAGAACAAATTTGGTGAATTTCCATATAAATTTGCTGTGCACGAGCGACGCTCACACGTATATACGTACACGCGCGGCCATGAGTAGTTCGCAGAAACAAGCGATATCAGGAGACCGTATGCCTGGTCCTCGTAGCCGCCGTTTTCGATAGTGACCACCCAGGCTGCTGCAAGTTCGCAAACTAAGTATGATCGCGTTAATACCACACCGAAACCAACGATTCGTCATACATGTTTATTGATTCGATATTATTACACGCGGACGGTGTTTATTAATGAAGTTGAAAAATGCTTCAACTTCATTTCTTGATATACAGGGCGTGATATACAGGACAGGACTTGATATACAGGACAATATTTTAAGGGCGTATTCTACAGGACAAATAAAGACAAAAATGAAGAATGTTAAGAAAATTTCAATTTCTGCCAAATTTTTTCAAATTTCTCTCTCGGAATCTAATGTATAGAAAAACCTAGGAATCTGGGTAAATGTTCTGCTATATGTATAAGGAGAGTATCTGAGCATATTTTTAACCCGATCTGCTGACTTTCAATTTTTCCCAAATTTTAATGGTGTACCCAATTAATGATGGCCCAAACGTAGTTTTGTCACTCTTCACTTTCATTTTATTTTGGACCGTAGAATTTGATCCTAAAATATTTCCCACCTGTTAGTTTACAGCCTATATAAGTAACACAGATTTCAAGGCTATAATAATTAAATGTCTTTTATATTCATAACAATTTTTATTGAAAATTATTTTTTGTAACGAATATGTTTCTGTTTTGTTTTTACAGCACTCGATGCTGTACTTCTTCCATCATTACGAGTTGCCAGTTATACTACAGCAGGCACAATTACAGCATGTACTGTTTCGGAACCGTGCACACGGCTCGCCCACTATGGCTGAACCTTCGCCCGAACCATCGCCCAGCTTGAACCGGGCACTGGCTGCTACCTCTACAAGTATCACGCCTTCAGTGGCAGAACCATCGTTGACAAGGGAACCAACAGTTGTCAGGGAACAGGCACAAGAAACAACATCGTGGAATCCACCGCAGCCTGAGTCGAACTCGACCGCTACCGATGACCAGGTCGAGGACCGAAGCGAAACCGCGGGAGACGTTTCTCAGTCGAGCGAAGAACAAAACACCGAAGGTACGTGCTGCATGTTTATTTTCTGTTGCATGCTTCATTTTTGTTAGATCCATTATTGGCCCGCGATGAATTGGTAAAGCAAGGTTCATTTATGAAAGTATATTTTCTATTTAGAAATAAAGCCATTCGTTTCATTGATCAACTAAATGTCACTCCAGAAGGTGAAACTGTTACAAGTTCTAATATTGCAATTTAGATTGATTTTACATTTCCAAAATTTTAATTGGAACAGCATGCATTTTTTGTTGTTGCGTTGATAAAAATTTTCTTTCGCCAATTTGCGTAAAAAATTGTGGTTTATGTAGGTGTGTTTTCTTAAACATCGCACGTCGAGTATTATGTTTGCTCACCTGCGTATTTGTGTAAATAATACTCGTTAATCTGAAGCGTTTGCGCTGTTTGGCATGCGATACCTTGCTATCGTGTTTCATTTGGCAGTGTTTCATCCACTACAATTTTTAATTTTGATTCACCATGTTTCTTTCGGTGATTCGAACAATCCATCAACTTTCAAAACGAGCGTAAACTGACACGTTAGCCAGTAGATTTTACGAGATAATTGATAGCGTGGAAAGCTTCGACATTAAAGTTAGAAAAAATACTATCCCAATTTGTAGAAAACCATCTGTTCGATAGCGCCTATTTTTTTTTCCATTTATTATTTCTTCTTATTTTCAATTCGTGCGTAACGAAGATACTAGCCCGTAATATTTTTTTAGCTGAATATTCATTTCGGTGGTTTTCACTTCCAGTTCAGTTTCCGTCTATATTAATTTCGATACTATGCTCTTGCATGTAACGTGTAATCCCGTTGGTGGAACTTGGTTAGATATAATGCTACGCTATGCAAATTTAATGAACGACTCATGCTGTTTTACTTTTATCCCATTCGTCCCGTACTAATTTTCACAAAGTGTACTTTGTAGTTTCACGAACATTCTTTATTAACTTGAGTTTTCTGCATTCTGCACCGCAGCTCTCAAAGGTTCATAAAAACTAGCAAAATACTTTTGCTTCCCGCATTAATCATTGACGCTGTTTTTCGATTTTTTTTAACTGTTTCAAATTTAAATATCATTTCTAATGCATGATTTACCAAAACTTTGGAAGGGGCATTATTTCACATAAATCATAAAATGTGTGTATATGTGTTTTAAAATTAACAACAGTGGTCGGAATCTAATCGCATTTTCGATATTTCTTCGTCTATTAAAAAGTGATGACGCATTTTCAATGCGTTCGGCATAAATTCGCTTTCTGATCGGTTCTCACCTGTCTCTCGTACCTAGCAAACCCTGCATACATCCAGTCACGCACGTAGACGCACGCGACCTCTTACGATTACCTGAACGATGCTTTAAATCTTAGCGACGGAGAGTCTGACGATGTCAACAGCGTCAATCGTGAGCATGGAAGCGACCACGGAACCGAAATCGGAGCCGACAACATCTATCAGTTCCGGCTCCTTGAAGACAGGAGGAGACAATGGTTCATCCACCGATACTTCTACGTCGGAGGGGTTTGAAGTGATCGAGGCCACGGAGGCGATGCGCAAGGAAACGACATCCTGTCAAGAGAACTAGAGGAACACTAAAACGCCTCGAGCCTTGCCAGTTGCATAAAGTGGGAGGATAGAGTTCCGCGGGAGGGGAGGAGGTTGTCATTTAAGCGCGACTGCATCTGCGAGCGGAGCGTCTTGGGAGCCGAAGAAAACCTCGAGGATCGCAGACAATTGAACAAGCGGAGAGAAAATCGGGATCGTTCTCAGCGTGGACCATACCTGCAGGATAAAACGTTTATTTTATAACTGATCGATATCCGAATATTCCGAGAGAGCTTGTCCTTCGGCGGAGACAGGACATATAGAGAGAGCGTATGAGTGAGCTGAAGACGGGTGTGCATATACTTTTAATCGAGTTACGGTGCGCGACTAGGCATTAGGTTTTAACGATAAAAATTAGCTGATCGGCAAGAACGTGAGACGGGATAAATGGCAGCTCGTTGTGCACGGGACGGAATAATGTGAAACTGTAATATCTACGGAGAATATAACATATGTAACATAGCATCCTCGTGGAAAATTAGAAGAAGTTCAAGGAAATTCGTGAGACCGTGCACAGGGGACAGGTGAATTGAATACACCAACGCATAGATTAGGATATTTTCAATTGAACTTTTCTTCCACACACACATTGCTACTGTTTAATATTTAAAAAAATGTTTCAAGGGATTTTGAATCTTGAACGCGTGATATTAAACCTCGGTGTACGGCGATTATGCCGAGTGGCTATTTCTGATCGCAACGTGTTTAGAGTGCCTTCGGCGAACGTGGATTAAATTGAAATTAGTAAACAATAAACGTAGATACCAATTTCGAAGTAGCTTTCAAAACATAGTGAGATACTTAAATTGCTAATATTCGAATTTCGATCTTTTTAGCACTGTTACATCACGGGAGTTCTTACAATTTTAATTTATATTTATCTTGTCACTGCAAAGAAGTTAATTTTCGTTACTCGTTTAAAATATCTATCATGAGATCAACAGGTTGGAGATACATTTGTCTTAGTCATTTTTTTTTTAATTCGTGAGTGCTCTTTGAGAGGAAGAAGCTACGAAGAAGGATATGTATTTTGACATGTTAACATCAAGTGTCACGCGACTCTCAACGATTTGTTACTTGGTCCTATACTTAGTTTTCGAGCTGTTTTTCACAATGCGTAATCAACGTTCCACCGTGCTCGATCCGGAGGATATCTGGCACCAGTTCCATGAGTGGCGTTCTACAGAACGAATTCAGAGTAAGTTCTCCGACGTTGTTAATCTTAAACTTAATTATCAATTAAGAGAATTGTAACGCGTTGAATGTGTCGGTATCGCATGAGACGTTACGTAACGCCGAGCCATTCTACACGATGAGAAATACGACGAGAAAAGGGAATGAAAGAACAACAAGAATCGTTCGTTTCCACATACACGCCTTGGAGAAGAAAATATGTCTTTGATTTCGTCGGTGAAACGTTTTCACGTCGACACCGCGTTGTTTTTGGCTTTCAAACGGCTGGTCGTTGTAAAATAAGTTTTCTTGTATCGCAAGCCTGATGCGTTCTTTCAAGGTTTACGCTAGCATATTAGTCAACTGTTTCCCCTTTCCTCTTTTTTTATCATGATAAACGTTGCCGTCGGAGACGAATAGGGATTTTCGAACGTCTACCCGTCGAAAAGACAATTATCTTTTAGTGAAATTGTTCGTACGAATGAAAACTGTTGACAGATTTAGTTAGACTCAGATACTTACTGCACACAGAATATTTATTGTTTGCCTTGAACGTTTCTCTGTCAGGGTATACGGATGAGTGTCCGCGATTTTTGAGGCGCGAAAGATTGATACAAAAACCGCGTGTTGTTATTCCTGTGCAAAGATCGGTGATGGGGGTATGTTTGAAGACTTGTAAACAGGGTGAATGCTAGGATGAATGATCAAATTCTCATTGTTTTTAATACAATCTCAAACCGGATTCGTCTGTGTAAAATATTTTCTTAACGTGATAAGAGTCCGTTTCTTTGGTTGTACATAATACTGCACTTCAAATTATTACTATTACTATTGTACTATTGCTGCTCTTACTGATAGAATTACAAATAAATGTAAAGGTGTTGCAACTCGATATAATAATATCTAAACCACGGCTGGTTTGCTCACTTGCATCACGATGCAGTGCAAGCACTCCTTTTACCACTTGTTGCCAGAAAAAAAAACCGGTTCTAAAAAAACTGTCTTTTGTTCGTTTTTCCGTCCTGTTCAAACTCCTTTATAGCGTAGACAATTAAACGAGATTTTATAATCCCATTACCGAGGACAAGACAAATTTTAACAATGTGACAAATGTAAAGGACGTCCCCAGCCCGTCGAATTGAAATTCTGAGAGAACGACGCTCCGTTATACGGTGATCTAAGTTCCGTCGGACGAATTTCTCTGGTCATGAAAACCCCAGGCGACGGTCCGCGGGCGAGACGCAGAAAATGCAAGATTTAAAAGAGATTCCCGTGAAAGTGGAATTGATTGTTCAAGCGGGATATAACGGGTGGAGGCGGGCAGCAGCGGGGTATTCGGGATCGGAGGTTGAATTCTGTCGAAGACGCGGCTTCCGGGACGGGTGGGAAGCGTAGAAACGCCGAAATAGACAAATAGATAGCTGGATGTACCTTGGAGAGAATCAAACAGGTGGCGTGACAGAAAACCGAGGAACCCGTGTTTCCTTCGAAGGAAAAAAAGGAAGGATCCTTTTCTACCCGTCGCGCGGCGGAGGTAGGTAAGGGGTGAAACGAAAGATCGAGCGAAAACGCCCAAAGCGACGCGATAGTGGTACAAATGTAACGATTTATTTTCATTACGACATAATTAGAAACGAGATCCGCGATCCGATGTCGTGCCCGGGTTCGTGGACCACGCTCTCGCCTTTCACGAACACCCACACCCCGTGTAAACACAGGCGCACACCCTGGTCAACGAAGACTTCCGAGTTTCTCGACAATCGATACAGCATCGTCTGTTAATTGTTTTGATTTCGTGCATGGAATTAAATAGATGCCCCAACGTGTTCCGTCGTGGTGGAATATCGTTTCGAGATAGTTTCAACTTAACAACATATTTCACTCGATACGATGTTATTTGCTTATTACATGAATATACATGAGATTTAGATAATCTTGTTATAAGATCGCCGGTATTAAACGCGTTCCGCTGCCGTGATCGTGTATCGAGTCGAGTAAAAGACTGACTGCGATGCTTTTCCCAGATCGAAATTGAAAAGGGCTCGCAGGATGAACAATACGTTGGGGGAATACGGCGTGTCGATTGGGCAGCCGGAGGATTTTCGTGTGTCCCGGAAACTCGTGTACAGATTCTGGCGAGGTTAGAGGGTGAGAAGCGCAACGGGCAGTCGAAAAGAGGGACAGATAGAGAAAGAGGAACAGAGGGAGGCCAGAGAGGGGCCGGGGGAAACAGAAAGCCCACGGGGGCAGAATTTGCATCCGGCAAAGCAACCTCAGACTACTTTATTTGATTGGCTGCCCGCAGGGTCGCCTTCCACCTCTACCAACCAACACGAAAGTACATTTTCGTATTTCTCTCTGCTCTTTTATACAACTTTTCTCCGTCTTCCTGCTTCTGTAACCGTCGCCTTCCCTCCTCGTCACTTTTCTTCGCACTTGTTTACATTTCGTTATTTTTTTCGAAAATCTACTGAGTATCCTCCTTTCACACGACGTATAATCTGCGTTCTCCTCCTGTTTTCTTTAAAATCATCCCGGGGAAAATAGTCCGCGTCTTGCGGTCTATGCCGGAAACCCCTTAAGCCTTCTTAGAACATTTCTTTCTGCATCTTGAATCGGATTTGCGGCCGTAAAAGAGTAGGACAAGCTTCAATCTCTGTAATACTTCTCAAAGATATCGACTGTCTGTACAAACATTGACGAACATTCCCGTTCTTTTCTTACTCGATGGGTTAATCGGTTTTCTCTTTTTTTCATGAATTTGCATCCTGAGATCTTGGGTTTTGTTCGTTAAAAAATTAGGACTATCCTTTTCGATTGTTGGTAAACACGCGGTAACAAAATAATTTGTGCCCGAGCCCGAAGCAACTGTCGGTTTCTTTTCTCGTCTCGAATAATAATCTGCTTTATTAAAAACGGCTTAACCACGAAACAATGGACTGTCGCTCGCAGAACAACCATGCGTCATATAGACCGCGAGTTTCTATGAAGTACCTTTTATCTACTTTGCCTCACTCGATATTAAGCGATTTTCACTTTGCGAACGAGCAGCTCCTCCCCAGCTTCTCGGTGTCTTTCAGAACTCTTTTCTTGGTTGAGTTAGCTACGACAAGTTTCATAACGGTCTCGCTTCTTTGAGTAGGTATACGCATCAGGGTGTTTGTCTTTCCTTCTGAGCTGGTTTCCAGGCAAAAATTAAATGATTTCATGCGACGGTAACAATAGTTTGTTGACATTCTTTAGAAGCCGCTGAGTTTAGGTTCTTCCCTCTGGCCATGTTAAATTACTTCCTTCCTTATCATAGAATATTAATCTCTGAAAACGCCAGGTCACAGGGCACAATAAAAAATTAACACGGCGATGTTTTTTAATGCTAATGTGATTTAAAGTTGACGCACGTATGAACCGTTGAGATTCCGAGGTTCTCCTTTGTCACGAAAACGCATTTTCGAGAGAATATGAAAACGTTTTCTTAAATGCATTATGACCCACGTTGTTTTCATAGCGCGCCTTTTTACAGCGCCCGTCATTCCATTTTCCGTTCATTATCTTAATACGTTCTCTGTCATAATAACGCTGTGCGGGTCGTCGCGTATTAGCCCCTATTGAAGCCTTCTTTTTTCAATTTGCCTCACAATTTGAGTTCCGCACGAAGAAGGGTCCGTTGCTTGATCTTGATGAAAATTAAACTAACTCTTTTCGCATTAACCGAGCGAATGTCACTGTAGGACATTTCATTAATTAGCTAATGGCCGACACGGTTGCTTTGAGTGTTCTCACGCATTCAGCAAGGTAACAAAGTATAAATCACAGGTAATATATCCAGTTGATAATAATATCTGTGTTCTCACGAAATATATTTCATTTCGATACATCAAATATTTCTGAATTTAACCTGTGTATGTATGTACGCAACGTAGCAGTTTGATAAACTAAATTCTACGTATTCGTCCATCAGACAACAGTTATACACGTTTCTTACAGAGGGACGGTGGCCCACAGAACTTAATGGTTTTCCCGATAATAATAGTTCGCCACTTTAGTATCTTGGACTTTGGTCAGTTTCACGAAAGCGACTACCCGCATTTTGAGTTCGAGCAAGTTATCCAGTTGTCCGCCGCAGAAGAAACTTGACTGCAACGAGCTCGACTGCAAATTGTCAGCCTTCGTACATTGATTCTTCGAACTGTCTTACGGCAATATATTACGAACCGTGCTATAGGAGCGGAGAATGTAGCACGCTGTGAATAGCAGATTTTGAAATCGATGATAAAGTCCTTCGATTGTTATTGCGAGGGGATGTTGAATCCAGGCGATACTGTTTTCCACGATCCATCTTTATTCGAAACTAAGTAGAAATACGATCTAGCTTAAACCCTACATGATGAAGGGTGGGTACAAGTCTCATAGGCGTAAGCAACTTCCTTATCTTTCAATACCTCCCAATATCTGAGAATTTCATTAATATATAGCGGTAATTAATATAATCAATGTTATATATTCTAATATTATTATTTTTTAAAAATTATGTTTGTAACAATATTGCGATACCGCAGCATAACAAAATTTTGAATTGTAGAGAAATCAGAACATTCTAAACGTCATCTTTTGATTGAAAAAAATAGCTTCACGTTGTACGTGTTAACTAAATGATGTCTCTGAAATCGCGAAAACTTTTGAATAATTGTATTCCGCCTTTTTTGGAAGGTAGGAATTTCCTTCTTCCCTTCGTTACGCCTATGGTAAGAGGTTTTCCCCTTGATTTCCACTCGAGGTTGCCAACTTCGTACACCCTCTTCTCCCCCACGGTAGTACTAGGTTCCACTTGATCGAATTAATCCATTCCCAATCTAATCAAATCGCGTGAATGTCTAATTTCACACACGATCCGTTTTCGTTGCGCAAGTTCTACCGATACTTCCGTATCGAATGGTTCGTTCACATGTGCGCTCGCTAATAGCGCCCAATTACTTGGCATGTTCGCATCGACGGATCTCCCTATCGTAAGAATGAGTAAATACACCGTAGCGTCACCCCTCCGCCGCGGCCACGTTCAACGTACATTTTACGCACCACATCCGAGCTTCGACTCGATATCGCATCTGCCGATTACCGTCGCGTCGACGAGCTAAATATGTTGATTTTAACACAATTGAACGCGCCTCGGTACGTGAAACTTGTTCGCAGTGGCAATCTCGCAACAAGTCTGATTGTACTACTTCGGACAATTATTCCTGACCCACTGCTGCTTATGCGTGAGCCCGCTATTGGGACAGTGTTCAAAAGTAATAATAAATCCATGCCACATTTTTTCAGTGCCCGATCTGGCATTAACTCTTTGACTGCTATGAGCGCATATATGCGTCCGGCACAAGCCCTAGATATAGACTATGGGCGCATATAGGCGTCCGGAACAAGCCCTAGATATGGACTGTGGACGCACATGTGCGCTCGGTGATTTTCTTATTGTTCTTGTTTCTTAGATGAAAGTCTTTGCTTATGTATAGTTCGGATTTGGATAGCTTATATAGTTTTGTTTTTTGTTATTTTTGGAGGGGATACTGTAACAGTAATTGAACTTTGTACTATATTATAATTTAATACGAGAAAAAGTACTCAGTTCCCAGCGATAGCTATTGCCGACCGCACGCCGTTCATGCGAACCGCTTCGTCTCAGAGTATTCATCAATCAAAGGGTTAATGCTGCTAGCTACCGACATAATTTTGATGTTTCGAAATAAAAAACAGTTTTAACCTGCATCTTGATAAGCAGTAGTGAAGCTGTACTGCCTGATATACGTTCCGTCGGAATTTTTTTCGTGATCGCAGAAAAGGTAGTTTCAAATATGAACGTATAGTTCGAGTCTATTTCAGATTCAAATAATAATTTCGCGTCAGTTAATATTTAACATACAGGCAATTATACGCAAATTACAGGCAAATTAATTTCCCCGACTACTGTGACGAGTCTACTCGAGGTTAAAACAGGTAAGCTCGATATTCTCTCCCGAAGTCGGGAAACTAACCGGCTACCGACCAGTTCCCTCTGGTTCTCGCGCGTCGGAGAGGCTTCAACAATATTGTAATTACAACATCAAATGGTCGATTAACACAAATTTAGCGGCTACGATCCAGGTCTCCGTTGATAATTAACTCCGTGGCGACATCAAACCGATTAACGCGTTTCTGTGACCCGAGTTTTCCCCGCTCGTATAAAGATGCGAGCCGCTACAAGGTTTCGCCTCTCCTATTTGTAATACAAGCCTTTACGAATCTCCGCCCGGATTTTTGTCGGACATAATTCCACCCGAGAGTGGTCTGTTAAATTTTTCAACCGAAAATACGTTTGTTTAAAATTAATTCTGCTAAGTTTACAGCAACCTAAATGAAAGTAATTTTTATTCAATTAAAATGTACAATTTATTCCTGACATATTTTACTCTTTCGACTCGTAGAGTGCTTACACACATCTACTATTTACGATTTAC
>SHCU01000108.1:161715-171961 GCA_004307685.1 Ceratina australensis
AGAAAGTATAATAATCTCTATGAAAGATTTATAGAATCTGAATCATTTGTCTGTATCTCATACTTGTCTAATATTTATCTTTCATTCTTCTCACAAAATCCGGAAAGCCTTGGTATGCAATATTTAAAAAAATATTTGATCCATTACTAGATTTCCCAACGTTCGATATCGAAAGCTATTTAAACTTCGCTTCGAAAAAGATTTACACGGTAAAAAACGAAGGTTCGCAGTACGTATAAAAAATAGTTACTTCCTGCGGGAAAATATTTCCAGCATCCTCTGTTATTTCAACTAACTAAGTACATCTCAAAGCCGAGCCACGGGATTATTGCGCACTACGCAAATCCTTCTCAATCCATTCATTGCCAAATCAATGATTTCGGAGCCATCCATCATCGACATCCAATCATCCGTGCGAAGCATCATAAGCAGTGATTATACTCGATTAATTAGTCTCAATTAGCCGGATACGTAAAGAAGGTTCTAAAAAAAATATCAATTAACAGCAGCAATTTCCCGATTCCGATCGTGACGCCGGCTACACGTTTAAGAAGTCGCCGGGTTTTTATTAATTACTTTATTGTTCCGGTATCGATCAATTGTAGGAGCTTGTATACAAGCCGATTGTTTTGCGGGTGATTGGTTGTTATGTGCGGTAGCGCGAAACCCAATAGTCGTCGTTTTTGGTGTCTCGAGGCTGATGGATGGCGGATATCGACTGCATCGCTGCAGGGGACCGGGTGGCTTTCTCATTTCACAAGCCGAGAGGGACTTCCGCCGGAACCCAACTCCCAACGGAGACAACGAGAATTTTGCTCGCTTGCTCGCTCGCTTTAGCCACGACCGGCAACGAATGTCGCCGAATTTTCTCGTCGGTGTGTAACCAATTTCGCTCGTCCCTCGCGGTATTTTCCGCGACATCAACCACCGGCCGGGTCCCCGCTCCGGCTCGAATCATCGGAAAAATATAACTGAAGAGCTGTACCATATGCCGAGCTAATTTTCAATAATCGAGCCATAGCAGAAGTTAAGCTGCGTATCTCGTAAGAATAAACGTTTCTGTTTAAGAACGGACCTTGATTTTCTTCTTTTTTATCCATTTATTAAAATATGGCCTGCACAGATAAAAATTAACTTAATGTCTAAAGTCAATATATTAAAATTGGGATAGAAATGATGATTTTAAAAATGTAATAGAAATTCCTATTCAGATATCACCTTCTACATTGACTTGTGACATGGTTATTTTGCATAAAAGCCTAGAATTGAATTACGAATTATAATTTCGTTCAGTCATTCTTTACGAAAGATTAACTTCTATTTTGCTTTAAATTGGCCGCTCCGTGCATTTTTTAAAAGACGAATATTTGGCGAAGTGGGGATTAACGGTATGGGTTGAACTTTTGAATGGAGGACAATTTTATTATGCTATAAGCCATGGGCAGCGGTAATCCCCATTTCATGGAAGAAAGAATGGAGAGAATCAAGCCTTCATTTTCCAGGAACCGGTAGGTTTTCAGGTAATAGTAAATCCGACGGGAGCTTTTTACAAATTTCAATGTTCGATTTGGTTTTTAATCCTTTAGTACGGTTGCGCATCGAAATGATGGATTGAACAGTTCATCGAAACAGGCTGGCAGTGGTGACGCGTTACCGTATGAATTGGCAGCTTATATCGATTTTAACATGCAAAGAGCTCACTTACGTGTCACCAATTCAATACGTTCGAATTAAGATCAGAATTTCCGAAAAAATGTGTTTCCCGTATGGAAAGTAATTATGAATTTTTTTTCTTTATCGTGATATCATATCTCGGTGTCGGTTTCTTTTTGGCTATCGAACCGGGTACTAATTACACTCTTTATCAAGACTCCTCTGTGTAATTACACGCATCGAAAATATTGGCTAGCGACACAAAGCCTGTTTCCAATAGCTCTAACTTTAATTACTGCTCGTCTATAATAAAAAAAATAGCTCAATATTTGCAATTTTCGTGCAGCATCATTTTTTCTTTCATAGTTTTCATGCGAATGATTAAAAGATGCGGTTTATTTGCTCTCAATTTCGTGGTTAATTTTTTACTTATCCTTCGACTGACCGATTCAATTTAGCACATATCGCGACGAAAACGGATGTAGGAGGAAGAAGGGAAAAAAAATAACCGGCAGCGAAAAGCGGCGAAGGAGGAGAGAACGGGGGTGGAAAAAGAGAGCGTGGAAAACCAGAAGCCAGACGGCGAAAGGGAAACGGTTACCACCTTCTGTCGGCGGAAACAGATTTTCCTACCGGGGAAACGATCCGTCGTCGTCCAATTTGCCGTACGAAGCCAATAGCCGTCGTCGTGTACGACGCACCGAAAAAAGGGACGTCCCGTACGACAGTGGCGCGCCGTTATCCGATATTTGTGACCGAAAATGGAGGCAGGTATCGTATAAAATGACAATAAGGGCGTGCCATCCTGCACTATCGTGCCGGACATCAATAACATTCGTTACCCGCGTTACACTCTCTATATACGGGGCATACGTATACAAGGATCTCTCTTTCGCTTTCTCCGTTCCCTGCAGCTCGAACAGATACAAACCCGTGTATACAGGATGTATCCTAACACGTGGCCATTATTCAGCTTCCGAGATACTTCAGGCATCGATTCAGTGGTACCCAAGAAACTATTGCAAGTTACTTTCAATTTTTGCACCGAGCGTTAAATTAAGAAAGTGGAAATAATAAATGTACTCGATGGACCATTTCGCAGAACGTTGATAACATAAAAACGAGGCACTTCAATTGATTTAGCCTGTTGAAAAACTGATCGGGACAAAGAGGAATGCTTGTATGAATTTCGACGTTGAATCGAGGCTCCGAATAACGGTGACACACATCGGGGACACCTTGTACACGTTGCGATTCCACCTGTACTGCTTCTCACTCCCGGTAGCGGAACAGAGTAAAGGCACGGCGCTGCGATGCGCTGGTGCGCGTCTTTTGCACCAGCCGTGTTCCGATGTGTATGGTTAGTCAGTAAAGAATAGGCAGACGCGCGCACGCGAGGGCATATAGGGCCACTTTACGTAACTTATGTCGCCTTTGTTAGAGAATATCTCGTCTCCGGGCACGGTGCCGCGTCGCAGCTACACACCGTGCTTTCGGCCCGTTCGTGTCGTTCCGTTGTTCCACACGAGCAGCGGATATCGGCCTTGTAGTTGGATGCGCCCTTGCCATCCACCTCATCCTCGACTTCGTCCTGTCATCGTCATCCTCCCATCAGTACGACCACGGCTAATACGCGAGAAAATTGCGAGATTACTATACAGTAAAACCTGTTTTTGTGCGATGGATAGGGACCACATAAAAGAAATCGCACAAAAAAATATATGGAAATTTTATAAACACTTACATATGATAAACAACTTTGTGCGATATACTACTTAAAATTTTGTTATGCGGCGGACAGGGATCGCATAAAAAAAGTTGCACTTAGAAAATACATTTACAAAATAGATGAGAAAATGCTTTCAATTAAATTAATGAATTAAATTAGACCTGGGAGAACTATTAATTTAATTCTAAGAATTTTAACAAATTAAAAACTAAATACAAATTATACAAACTAAATACAGATTAAAAACTTTAATTCTAAGAATTATTCATTTAATTCTACATTGTACATATCCATGGAGAAGTTTTCAAATTGTACATTAAATAGTTCGCTGCTACTCGTCGCAATCCAAAACGCGCTAAATTGGTCCAAAATCACTTCCGTCGCTCAAATTATATTAATTAATTATTGTATTAATATATTATTATATTTTTTATTATTATTTTACTATTATATTAATCATTATATTTTCACCAAACGAACGGAGCGTCGCGAAGTCCAGATCTTATCGTCGTCAAGCGAAGCGCGTAGTCCGAGTTCGTCCACAACATGCATGTGTACATTGATAGGAAAGATTAAATTGGTGCCAACGTCGCTGAGATTCACATACCGCATAAAAATAAATCGCACAAAAATAAAATCGCATAAAACAGGACCGCACAAAAACAGGTCTTACGGTACATTCTTCTCTCTTTCCTCTATTGTCCGGTAAGAGAGTCGTTGACATCATTCGTGACCAGTCGTATTAAGATTCGTCGTTATTATTTATGAAAGTTCACGATAGGGATTTTTTTTTATGCGTGCGATCGAGAATTTCTTAAACCGGTGTACTTGATTAGTTAACGAGGAAAGTTCGAATTATAGTAGAAAATTAATATACAAGAGGCCAGTTGGTATTTGCGGTCTTCACGTGATATTTGGTTTTCCATCGGGTCGAAAGCACTACAATTTTCTTCGTCAAAGTCGACATCGTAATATCGTTTATGAATTGTTTTTCATCAATACGTCGCTGTTCAAAGGGAAATTGTTTTCGCGCAACAGGCTACAGTTAAATGAGTTAAAGCGAAACCGTCTTTCGCGTGCGTACGTGACGTTGACATGTACTGCTTCTCCGAGCGTTACACGTGAATTCAATCATTATATCACGGAACCATATGACGTTGAAAAGTTTCTGTAATATGGTTTAGATGGTTTCGATGCAAACGAGTGCTTAAAAAGTGTGCTCCGGAATCGTGAGAGAAACGGTGAACGTGTACTACGACATGGGATATTTCACGAGTTTTGTAAAAAATATCAATGGTACAAAAATTCGCTACGTGCTCACACGCGATGCAGCGGTGAAAAATTGAGAGAGTAATTTTAAGAAATAGTTTTTTCATTCGTTAAAACAGTACGCGTACGGATAGGTTTTACCATCCGCAAAACGGTACGAATTGCCATGTTAAATTCTGCAAGGAAAATTTTTTTTATTATCGAATGTTATTCGGGTTACATGTTTATTTTTATAAAACGCGGAACGTAATCAAAAACCTGTTGTTCAAGTAAACAAAAACTCACCAGCGGCGATGGAATTTAGCGATCGAACAATACCGTTCTTACAATGGGATCGATTGGTTTTCGTGGTAAAATAATTCAGAGGTCGGTCAAACGGGATGATAGCAGTAATAATCATGGTACATTCAAATATTCCTTTCATCGATATGGAATGCGAACAGAATGGAGTCACTCATTTGATATCAAGCAAATAATTCTTGCGCCATTATGAATGCCTAATAATAAATCACGCGGACGCGGATTACAATTAATTGGTTCCTGACGCTGAGTCGACTTCAGAATCCGAATATCGTTCATCGCGATACGCCTTTATAGTTTAAACGCGTTATCCAGCTACCCTTTGACTCTAATCTCCATGTCCTAATAATATTTTGGAAGAAGACGAAGGAGCCTGGCCGCGCGGCCGGTGTCCACAATGTTGTTAGGAAATGTCTTCAGGGTCTGCCTCGGCTTTCTCAGCAGACAGCTTTAAAAGCCGGGTAAATATAATCCGTTTTCATAGTTTAACGCGTTTACACGATCCGCGATTACGTTCACTCTCGCGCAGCCGTTATAAAAGGACCCGATCTCGTATGCCGAAATATTTTCACGAACCGGTATACACCTTCCTATAAAAATTTGTCTCTGCATCAGTTTATTTCCTTTCGAGTCCTCTTTCACCTGGCGCTATTTCATCTGGCCGCTCCCGAGACTTCTCTGTCGTTGATCCCGTAAAGCAAGACGGTCTCGCACGCTATAAAAAAGCGAATCAGTGGAAAATAGCGCGGCTCAAAAGAGCACGCTGTCGCCGCCGCCTCGGCCGTATCGTACCCGTCGGCGAGAGTAACACTTATACCAATTATCATCCGGCGGCATACACCGTAAAAGGCAACTGCCTCGGCTTCCGTCGCGCGGCCGCATTCCCCATAGAAAAAGCCTTTATTTTTCGTCATACCCCGACCGACCCCTTATTCCCGGTTTAAGAATTAAATTAGCCACTACGAAGGACGTCTCTCTCGCCGGGGAAACCCGGAGGACGAAGTGATCCCCCGATGTCTACTGGAGTCACGAACGGAGAAGAACCTCTCGAGAGTGTCATGAGAGAGCCACGATTCTTTTCTCTTCCCTCGTTTCCACCTTCCGTCCCTGTCTCCGCCGTTCCGCTTCTCTCCCTCCCCGGCCGCGGATCGTAGAACAGCGGCGGGGCAGCCGAGGAACAGAGCGCAAACCAGGATATTGAAATTTCCCGTGGAAGAAGTATTTTTCTTGTTCAATTTCTTCGCTCGCGCCCACGTACCGTTTTTTTTTTTGCCCTACTTTAAAGTACTCTCCCCGTATCTCCGTCTCTCTTTGCGACGGTGGTTAAAATTCGTTAGGGAATTGTAACTTTAAGAGGTGGGTGGCTAGGCTTGATAATAATACCAGGGATGGTTTCGTTTCGGTGGGCTTTCAACCGCGATTCTCGGACTCTTTTCATTTCCGAACTGTTCCGTCCGCTTATTCGCCGTCGCGTTACACCCTCGACGCAATTATGTTCCTCTCCAGGGCGCGATACTCGATCTCGCGCAGCGACGACCATTATTTTTTACATTTTGTAAACCCGAGGTTCAGAACGACGCGTTGTGGGTTTCTTTAACCCTTTGACTGCTAAACACGTCTTCACAAGTCCATCAATATATACGAAAGGCGTATACATCGCAAACCCATCAATATATTCTAAAAGCGTTACTTAATGTAAATAAAAAAACTTGATATTTTTAATTCTTTTTGCCATTGATCCGCCAGGACAAGCGAACAACGCGCCGTTCATATAGATGGATTCATCCGCGGTCGAAGGGTTCAATTAAACCTGGTTAAATGTTCGTGTGAGGAAGTGATCGAGAATCCAAGAAGATCGCATGAGCCTAATATGATATAAATTGAACGAACGATTCTCGTAATTTTTTGTACGGGTTACACGTGATTAAGGGTGGTGAAACGCGTTATAGTATCGCGCCCTAAATTTTTCTTCGCGCAGGGGTGAAAGTTTCACAACAAAGTGCTTCACGCGCGCGCAGTCTAACATTGTTAATCTACCTATAATACTATTACGCGGAAGAGTAGGTTGCTCGTTATTAGGTGAACGTTCTCGCTGCTGGGGTTAACGTGGGGTATAATATGGAGCAAATCGGTTCTTATTACGTTGGGGGAATAATGCGAGCGGAGCCGCGTATTTATTTTTATCGGAAATGTGCGCGGTTTTAAACGATTCACGGGAAAATGCAATCCTGACCTTAGGCGGAAATTCAAATTAAGCCGGGCTTTCATAGCCGCTGGCTTCCCGACAGAATCGATCGATCATCGGACAGGATCATTCTACCACAGGGGTAACCTCCGACGAGAGATCGGTAATTTAATTAAGGAGATTTAATTAAATTATGTAATTTAATTAAGGAGAATGTTACGAGCGACATGTATAAGGAACAAACGACTGACTGGTGTCAGTGATTTTTGTTTCCTGTCACTCCGGTGATAACAGTTGTAAGTGTCGGACGACATGTTGTATTCTCGTTATTATTAATTAAAATATTAAATATATATTTGTCTCTCTATTTTTACAACAATTTTAAATGCGACTATTTAACTGTAGTGTCTTGAATAAGGATAAACGTAGTCGGTAACGCGATAACACGTGTAATTAATTCCACAGTTTTCATTCATTCCACAGTTAGTGTCAGTTGACTTGAGCGTTCATTATACCCGTTTCATAATTATAGAATATTGTTTGCTGCGGTTTTGTTACGTTTTATTTGTTTATTTTATCAAGGCCGTTTAAACATCACTACTTGTTGCTCATTTTTATAATTCTACACCGATAATTAATTTATCCTGTAACTTGATAATTTGTTTGATAATACATCGTTAATTGGATGGCTAGATATAATTTTCGTAACAATCGTTTATTCCTGTTGAATGAAAGTCTCGTGAAAATGATATTGGCTTCGCGAACTTCGTACAATCACGATAATTAATTTTTAGCCATAGTATTATAATCATATGGTAATAATTTCTATGGATCAAGATTTTTTTATGGAATCGCTTCTTACTCTTTAGAAATTATCACTCTGCGCGCTGACTTGAGATTTTGGTTCCCGTCGACGTTCCGCGAACTTTATTGAACAAACAGTTTCCCGGATCGTCGACAGGGACCCGGTATATTCCACGGGGAATGGCCATCTCGCGAAGGCGATTACTTAAAGAAAGCGAATGCTTTTATTGGCTCGTTCCTCGAGCGTCTTCCTTCGTCTCCGTCACAAATGGTTTCGGCTAAAGTACCATTAAGCGGGGAGTTTCGTTGCGCGCTGTTTCGTACGATCTTGAAAATACAACGATGACGACGAGGAGCGGGAGCGGAAGGGAAATTCCTGGTTCCCCGCTGGACAAACACACACACCGTCAGATTAGAAGGAAAAGAACGGGAAACGCGGCTATGCGGATCGAACGGTGCCGATGAGCCGGCGCGGCACGGCACTGCCCGGTGTTGTTTCTGGTCCGGTAATAAGAGAAGTCTCACCCTCGCTCGTAAATAGACTAGAAAACTCTAATGAAGACGTGCCAAGAGTTTATCTTGAAAGCTGGTATAGCGGCGATTGCTCGATCCCTCAGGGACGATGATTTCACGTGGTTCGGCTGTCTCCTTCCTTGATCCACTACTCGTCACCCTCTCCATTCCTCCTTCTCTCTGTATCTGCCCTGGACCTACAGTGTGGACCCACTTCGAACCTTGACTCTCTTAAATTGGTTTACTTCAGATTCATGGATCTGTTTGGAAAGTAAAAGATTCTTTTCTTTTTTCGCTGAAGAAATTGTATCAAATTTCTTCACTAATTTTACGTATCTTTTTGAAATTGAATATTTTTATGTATTTAAAGAAATTAATTCTAAAAAACGACTGTCCAAATATTTCGTATGATAATACGAATGAAGTTCCCCTTATGTTCGAATAACATAGAATTTGGGGTAAGCTTTTGAAAGCTCGCGAGCGACGGATGAATCAGAAATTTTGGTTTGTAAGCCAAAATAATTTTCTTTGACATGTTTCGAAGCGGTGCGACAACTGATTAAAAGCTGACAAAAAGAGATGACGAAATTCCGGCCCTCTTGTTCCCGATTCAGTCGCGAATCGAATACGGAATTAGTGTCCACAATTACTGTTCGAAATATCGTGCAATTTATGGCAGGTATGAATCGTATCGTATCGTATCGTATCGGATCGGATCGAATCGAATCGGTCGCATTTATAACACATGGAAATCAGCGAGCTTTTAGGCTGGGCGCTCGGTCTGCAAAATACAATCGCATATCAATGAACATTTATCGCGAAAACAGTAGCTTAAACGGAGACAGGATATATTCCTGACAAATTGTCTCCTGATTTTGACCACCGAAATAATCGCAAAAATTCTCTGCCCATTTCCTCGCGGCTATCAATAAGCAGCCGTGTGGTAAATAACTGGCCGTTAAAGTAATTGAAATGCGAACGGGAGACGAATTCTGGATTACGTGAATCGAATCTCGTTGCTGTGGATTAAATGTTTCTGACAGTTAATCAAATGCCACTTTACAATAATTTAATTTATCGTCTGATTTTTTTTAGTGCGATTTTATTTAACATTTAAATTAATAACTGAAGAGTCGCGTGATTACCATTTTGACTATTTATCATTAAATGAAACAAAATTGGTATATTTTTATTAATAAAGGTATAACGTCATGTAATAACATAACAAAATAGTAATAGTTAATTAAATTTGTTGTTATTGGGCCGTGCCAAATAAGTTTACGTAAATGAGACGAAATATAAATGCAGCTACTGCAAGATTTCGAGATGGGACTAAAAATGTCCCACCATGCCGTGAAATACGTCAAGAAGATGGGACAGTTTTAACACCACCGTGCTCCAAAGAGTTAACTGTTAAAAATAAAATACTTAATTGCTAAATGTGTTTATGAAACATCAAGTTCTTTTGCACGATTCTATCGGATACATTCTCTTGTGGCAGCATCCGGTGTAAGTGCAAAGTAATGGGAGTAACGAATACGACTTTGCAGTTAATCGAATTCCCGATAATTTCGTTTCCCAATTTCGTTCAATTTCAATTAAACCGAGTTTCGCTTAATTCGAGGCCTCGTTCTCATTAGAGTTTTGTTAGCGCGCTTACATCGTACAGAGTAGCGCGCGGCAGACGACGACGCGACGGTCGTACTGCTGGCAAACTTGCTAAATTCGACATGTTTGAATCCACTTATGTTAGCCAGTTTCGTTCGCCTCTGGCTCGAAAACGGAGGCGAAAT
>SHCU01000108.1:172407-187856 GCA_004307685.1 Ceratina australensis
TTAACACCACCGTGCTCCAAAGAGTTAATTGTTAAAAATAAAATACTTAATTGCTAAATGTGTTTATGAAACATCAAGTTCTTTTGCACGATTCTATCGGATACATTCTCTTGTGGCAGCATCCGGTGTAAGTGCAAAGTAATGGGAGTAACGAATACGACTTTGCAGTTAATCGAATTCCCGATAATTTCGTTTCCCAATTTCGTTCAATTTCAATTAAACCGAGTTTCGCTTAATTCGAGGCCTCGTTCTCATTAGAGTTTTGTTAGCGCGCTTACATCGTACAGAGTAGCGCGCGGCAGACGACGACGCGACGGTCGTACTGCTGGCAAACTTGCTAAATTCGACATGTTTGAATCCACTTATGTTAGCCAGTTTCGTTCGCCTCTGGCTCGAAAACGGAGGCGAAATGATTTTTCGTCGATTGAATTACGTAGTTGCAGAACTGAAATCCTCTGAACGAATAGCGTAAAAACAAATTAATTGTAATCTCTGAAGTTCCTATGCAATTTTATCCCCAACCATGTTTTCAAACCTATGAAAACCTTTTCAATTTGGGATAATGTAATAATTAGTTGTCTAATTTAATTCTCCATATATAATTAGAGCTTTGAATGATTCACAAAATACTAAAATGTAATTTCAAAAAGTATATTTCAAGCAAAAAAAAGTATATTTCAAGCAAAAAAAGTATATTTCAAAAATTTAAAGTCGTTTGTCAAATTTAAAAAAAAGAACGAATCTTCGTTCAAAGCGTATCTTCGCATCGTTATCCTTTTGGATCGTTCGTCATGCTCCGAAGGAGTTCGGTAAAAGTCGCCGGGGTCGTGAAAATATCGGTGGGTGTAGCAAATCCCGCGAAGGCCCGTATGGAAATCGTTTCCGACCGAGAAAATCGGGTGCCGGTGCACGTAACATTTCGTCCGGGTGGACGGCTCGAAAATTGTAGGCGTCATTATCTATTCAGGCGCATCAGCACGCCTGTGAGATATTGAACTGCGCCTATCCCATTTAAATATTCATGAACGTCTTTGTAATCGACGTAATACGGGTCTAGCGTAATCTCACGTGTCAGAAAGTAAATAGGCCTGCATTTTCAACTGACGATTTCGAGTCGCCCTCCCATTACTCTTCTCACACTTGACCGATAAAACGCGCACATATTAATGTCATTAACGAAGAGTTCAAGCCGAAGATGTGCTAAAATAATAAATGAGATCGGGAGAATCGTCGTGTAATTATAGTTACAATTACGAACGTTTCATTGTATATGAATGTTCAATCGCTTAAACATTCAATTTCTGTATAAGACAGTACTGTGATTTACAATAATCTGCACCGAGGGTTTGGCCGATCAATTAGATTAATGAATATTTCCGGGAAGAGGAAGAATCACAGTAACTCCTAATGTTGCTCTTTATTTTCTTTCTCGGCGAAACGAGAATTAAATTCAACAACTCTCCCAACCTTCCATCTCGCTCTCGCCGCAGGCTATTTGGCAGCACTCGCTGAAATAATTTCCGGGCGAAATTTGATTTGCTAATTTGACATCGGTTTCCACCGGTGGCTGTATTTACATCACATTGTAATTCTTACGACATGTTGCGATACACACGGTCGATCGAGACTGTTATGAGACTGTAAATCGAATTCATTCTATGACATCAAACAAATCAGTTCGGTATCAAACAAGTCAATTCCGACAGAACGTATACATATAATTATGCCTCGTTGGAAATTCCAATTTACGTTTGTTGAAGTTTCTGTCAAGATTTTTCTTAGACGATAGACATTGCATTTTCAACTGGGAAGTGTCGTAAAAGTTTGGTGCGTCCGGTAAATAGTGTCCAGGTCGTAGCCTGCCTCGAATATCGCGAGCTATCGTCGCGCGCGCGTCGCACGTCACGCCGGCCCGAACCGGTCTTTCAAGAACAATGACATTATAATTATAATTGCAGCACACCCGAGTTAGGGTAAACAGTCTCGGCTTTGTAGTGGCGCGAGATGAGGTGAGGCGAGGCGACGTGAGCTCGAGCGGACTTCTTGCTCTTATTAAATGAGGCGCGGCTGCTTTCGGGTCCTACCTACCCGGCCAACATTATTACGGAACGTAATAATAGCGAGCGAGGTAGAGAAAATTTACCGAACCCGATATAAGACAAATTACGCAAGAATGTTGTTCATCGAACAGGCTCATCTTACGTTCTACGCTTTGGGGATTGCACGTGAAGCAAATTTGTCCTATCTTAGGTTTCAACTTCTTTTTCATTATTAGCGAACTTTCTTACAACTTTCACGCATGTTTTCTCGTTTAATTAATTAACGGCATCGTTCGTAGTACCTTTATTCTGTGTGAAACAACTGATATTCTATACATTGTATATTTGAGTTCATATTTAAATCGTTTGCAAAACAAGTACAGTTCCGGACGAGTTTTGTACATACTATTTTAGTATCTCGAATCGTCCTTTCAAATATATCCCATGACTACTGTACACTAGTAATGCAAGTTTTAATTTAACAAAGATACAAAAAATAGTAACGAGTATTACGGTAAGAAAGTAAAGTTCATTTGTGCAAAATGGGTTAATTGATGATTTAAGAATAACGGAGTTTGCATTCGATTCCCAATAGGGATCATGCTTTCTAAGAAATAGCGCCATTAGATAAGGCGATGGAACAACAAGAGCTTCCGAGAACGGTCAACGAAGGAAACGCAAACACGTGAGGCGACGCAAAATGCTTATACGCTTGTCCACTCTGAAGAAAACCGGTTTTTCCTTTGGTTACCGCGATAATAGTCGGTCGTTGCGTTTTTTCGTGAATCGATCGTCTCGTTCGGCAAATATACCCGCGCACGAAAGGACGGATGTTTAAAAGCCGAATGCGTCCCGCGGGACGCTCGCGGCAGCGTCTGAGGTAATAAATATGCAAAGTACGGTTTACGAAGTGAACCCGGAAGCACGGGGACGCCGGTTGGCCCGTATCTGGTAATAATCGGTCGCGTTGCAGCGAAAAGTGCATACGAATGACCGTAGTAATATCAAATGGATCGGCTGACCGATCGATTTTACGTACAAGTATTAAAGGAAAATCATTAAAAATTCAAGCTTCAAAAATCATTACGAATTTATAAACTTCTACCAACTTTACATAACTCTACATAATTTATTAAAGGAAATTAGGATGAAATTGTATTGATGTTGATAGTATAACGATTCGCTACCGTTGTTAATAGCTCTAAGTGTATAGTATAAAATTGATAACATTGGAATTGGAATTTGCGAACGTCGGAATACCCGAAGCTTTAAGAAAATCAGCGGAATTACTTACGCGAGATTCCTCGGTTTTATTAGTATACAGCTGCAGAAGATGTACCTTAAATATCCTGTTAATCAGATTATGACATGAACGTGGAAGTGCATATGTGATTATGATTAAAGCTACTTGGCTCCAATTAGTCCCTAGTTCGTCAGTGCATGCCGGCATTATTCACTGTTAGCCCGCTCCGCAGGCAGCATATCTCTCTTGGTACTACCTACTAGGAGATATGGACAACAAGATGCCTAAACTAATCGGGTTTTGCTTCTAAATCCCTTTGATGATTTGTAATTGAGGATATCTCGCAAGGATTCCGTATATACCGCCGCTAGATTCATCTACTCCAATCCGTTTGATTTCTATGTATAGTTAACTGTTGTCACGTAAATACAAGCAGGCACCGCGTTATTGATATTACTACGGAGTAAGACACGTGTTAATAACTGCTGTCATTAAGGAGAATCGAGAATTCGTCGTTTAAATTAAGGAAGAGGAATCAGCTATTTTTGTATTAATTAATTCGTCATATATCATGAATTCATGTGTAACTATCGGAGAGTTTGGAACATCTTTTAATGTTTCTTTTCGGTTTGAATCATTGCTTGAAATCGTAGCATACTTAAGCTCTAATAGACTAAATACTCGATAAATGTAACTGTAAATATTTGCCAGCAATGCGATTGCAACTGCTTCGGTTTGCTAGCTGCCGCGCTTTCTTTATTCAGAATTCATCGGATCTCGAATACTTTTCGTCGGCAGATCCTTTGAAAATCCCGTGAGCACGCCCGATTGTATCGAGGCAGGAATGTTTTTCGTTTGATCCGCAAGCCTGAGCTCGGGGAAAAATGTTCGATTTCAAAGGAATCGCGACGCACACATTTTCAAGATATCTCTATCTTTCCGTCTTTTATGCGTGTACCTATTTGTAACATCCTTCCTCGGAATGTGAGATCGGTATGTTTAAAAAGACAGATGTGGCCAGCCCACAAAATCATATCTTCAAATATTATCAGTCATTATTTTCCAATCTTAACTTCATCGATTCTCGTCAACTTTCAGATCTTAAATGTTTAAATTTGACTCGTTTACGATAATTATTAATTAAATGATACGGAGGAGATTTGCCTTGATAAGATATTTATTAATGCTTTTCATTTTGATTATTCCGGTGTCAATAACAGCACTTAAATCAGTCCCGATCAGAGCAGCGTCGTCGTCATTGGGTACGGAGGAATGAGGTTCCAGGTCGGCGAGGGAAATAAGAAATTCCTGAACAAAATCACCGGTTAGAATTGCTTCGTTTTTACCGGTGACATTCATATACAACAAGCTCGTTACTTAACACCTACTCCGGAGAAGAACCGGGAGAAGGCATTAAGTAAAAGCGGTACGCGACGGTGTCGGATGCAAGTGGGCGGGAAAGGTGGGCCGTGGCCCTCTCATTCCTCGGCCTGTTAACTTTTCAACGAACCTTGCTGCCAGACTCAAAAGCTCTCGGTAAAGCGTGATTTACACGTCACGGAAACTTACCCCGTATTTTCCCCTCCTCCCATCCTCCTGGCCCCCTTTTTTTCCCTCTGTGTGATTCTTTCGCCGGCTGGAGGGAAACTCACCGACCAACTAACTCCGCTCTACGTTTCTTTCTCGCGGAATAATTTGTTACCGTAAGTAAGCTCTATTCCACGTAACAATGTATGGCGCGAGCACGGCTGCGTTTGATAACACGGATGTTAATACGCTCGCTGGTAGTTAAATCGTTTCGGATAATCTGTTTCTCTCGTCTCTCGTGTTTTGAAAAATCGTCTTCATTTTAAATGCTATCTTAAGAATTTCTCATTACACTTTCTCTCATTCGGAGGCACAAGCATTACATATTTCTTTGCCGATCGTTGCAGTATTTTATACCTCATGCTTCGTGTAGCTATGTGCTGGTAAAAGCAGTAGGAAATATTTGATGATTCTTTGTATTAAATATGCACATTAAATATAAAGTGATCAAATGGAAATTAGTTTTATCCTCGAGCATCGAAACTTTATTTTCTTGCTTCAAACGAACTGATTGACTAGATAAGTTTTTAAAGTACGTCGGATTCGTAGAAGAAAAACATTGGACCAGCCACTTTACATATTTATTGTTCGCGTGATTAAGGCGGAGGAAGTTTTAATAGCTATTAAAAAGTCGCGGAACTGTTAGCGGGCAAGTTACGTTTGAACGAATGAACTTTTTAAATGAGAACAAGTTGACAAATAAAGTGCTGTTTACGATGTACGTCTCGTGTAAACAATATTCGAATTACAGGAGATCTCGTAGGGAATAAAATGAAAAATCCGTGTTTTATCATCCATACAATTTTTCGTTAAAGCGGCAATGATTTTATCATTATGGTAACTACGTGAAATTGATTATACGAGCTGGCAGTTAAGCACCATTAAAATGCTCGTTCAGATTCATTAGCTCTTTAGCGATATGAAATATAATTTACAAATTAAATTAGTAACACACGTGAAAACTCTTATAATTCAACTTCAATTAGATTATTATTTTGATTTGTAAATTGGATTAAGATTTTTTTAGGGTGTAAGATTGGATCAGAGATATATCAGCTTAATTTAAAACGGATATCGGATTTTTAAACTCATTTTAATGCACACATGATTTATTAAATTACAATTTTTTCGTTAAATATGTAACATCGGATCTCTATTTTCTAAATTGTGGAATCAATTAAATCGTGTAAATTCAATTTTCTGCGGCGATATGAAAATTGCAGCCGGCTATCAGCAAAGGTAAATTACGTTTTATTTTATCATTTAGTTTTCAAGCGAATAACGCAGTAATGGTAGGTACATGCATTACTGTCACTCACATTATTACTTACTGTCAGACGAACCGGAACGGGGTATTTAAAAGAGCAAAGGGAATATTGAAAAAAGAGAAAGGGAAATTTCCTTTCGCATAACAATCTTTTTTACAAGCAAGAAACATTCTCCTTTCGCTCGCTAAAAGTTATAGGATCATTCGAGCGAATAAATTTTAAGTCTGGACAGTGTAGGTGCGTCTATGTGTACAGGAATGAAATATATTATCCGTAACGTAGAGTACATTATATTTATCGCAAAATACAAGCGCACATTTCTTTCAAATTCGTATTTTCGAAGCGTAGTATTGGCTAACTACCTTAAATACCTACAAACACTACGTACATCTATTTTAAGTTTCAAACGAAGTTTGCTATCTCGTTGAATAATCAAGACGTGAACGGCCAGGCAAACTACGTGTATTCTCAAGCAATAACAGCGCAAATGTGTGTTAATTCCCCAAGAATACGCGTCGCCAACCTGGCCTATGATGCCATCCTTGGTGCATTCACTCGTCCTCTTCTTTCTTCGATTCTTGAGGTTCCCTACGATCGACATTGATCGCTTCCTAAAATAACATGTGATTAACACTAGAAATACCAACAGTCGTTATATGTATACCTATTTTTACCAATTGATACCACCGAGGAGAGAAAAACTCAACTTCTTTATTATTATCTATCAGTTTATCCAATTTATGATTAATGATTTGAATCCAAGAGTTGGATGCAGGTAAGAAGACAGGCTTCAAATTGAAAATATGTTTTTTGTTTCTCTAGCTGATCTCTGTCGCATCTCTCTGGACCATTCTGGTTCTTCTGAACGAACAACAACAAGTATCTCTGAACGAAGAAGGACCAAAACCTCCAGCAATATGGAAGCGATATGTTCTATTATTTAAATACGATACTCTTTGTAAGATCTTACAATTGCATTAATAAAGATATAGTTTAAACAAAGCTGGAACATGTTGTTACTTACCTACATACTGCCCATGTCCAATCCTTTTTCCATGTCACGCTCATTTAGCATAAGTAGAAGTAAGATAGAATAGAAATGTAAGACATTCTTGAAATCGTAAAGTCATACCAGGAGTTAGTGCCACCTCCTATGCTCTTATGTTATCCTAATACAAAATCTAATTTTCGAGCAAAATTTTTACTCAGAGAATTCTTGGAAGTGACGTCATAGCAGGTGGCAGTGCCACTTCTTATGCTCTTATGTTATCCTAATACAAAATCTAATTTTCGAGCAAAATTTTTACTCAGAGAATTCTTGGAAGTGACGTCATAGCAGGTGGCAGTGCCACTTCTTATGCTCTTATGTTATCCTAATACAAAATCTAATTTTCGAGCAAAATTTTTACTCAGAGAATTCTTGGAAGTGACGTCATAGCAGGTGGCAGTGCCACTTCCTTAGCTATTATGTTATCCTAATACAATCCCGAAAAATTTTACCGAAAAATTTGCCTTTTCGACAATTCTTGGAAATGACGTCACACCAGGAGTTAGTGTAACTTCTTCATACTTTATGTTATCCTAATACAAATTTTGCATTTAATCATTTTCGAGAAAATTTTGGTCAAATATTCGACTTCTTATTAGGATAACATAATAGGATAAGAAGTGGCACTGCCACCTGCTGTGACGTCATTTCCAAGAATTATCGAAAGCAACAAATTTTTCTCGAAAATTGGACTTTGTATTAGGATAACATAAAATGCGAAGAGGTAGCACTAACTCCTGGCGTGACATCACAATTCCAAGAATTTCGCAGAGCTGAATTTTAGTGTACTTATACAACTAATTTAACGGTGAACAGGACTACTATTTCGAGATATAAATCTCGGTATTAGGAATGGATGTTGGTCATTCTAGGAGTAGTGAACAGGTAATTTAACTAAACAAATATACGTTTGACGAAATTTTTATTTGACTCTTTATCAAATTACAGAATACAAAAATAATTTGATGATGATATACTAAAGTCTTCGCAAAAATGACAGTTATTTCATTTTCGAAGTACTATCCTGGAGGACAGTATAAGTTTGATGATTTCAGCGTTCTTCACTTATCTGTTACCTACAGTGCTGAAAAAGAAACATCGGTGTATCTGAACGTCGGTCGGAACGTGCCGAAGCAGTCATGCTGTGGGATTTCAGAGGTCTGTTTTACGGCTCCAGGCCCCCTCAGGCCCCTTTTGCCTGTAGCACAGGGGCTGGCACTCTTTACTAATCTCTCCTCGATGTTGATGCAATAATTCTGGCGTTAAAGATTTTTTACCAGTTCTACTCTGCAATACAATGGGCGTCTAATGTAGCGTGAAATAATTAATCAAAGCAGAGAACATTAATCTCGAGTTCAATTATCCCAGCCTACACAGTTTCGGGTCTCGTTGCATTTTTCTTTTTCATGCAACCAGAAGCCCGCGTAGGTAGCCGCATAAAACTAATGGAATATTGTTGTAATACTAGGACAAGGCCTCGCGAAAGGTTCTGCTTCTACTTCGCTCGTATCTGCTTGTCTCGTGTATAACTCCGCACGGCCAGAATCGCATGTTACCTCGTTCACGCACGCAGGATTTTAAGTACAGGTGCTAAAGCGTGGGCATAGTTTCCGCGTCCACTGATGTTATGGTTACACCGATGGGTATTTTCTTTTTTTTTTGCGAACTCAAAATCTTTTCAGTGACGGATTATTTTTTTATTTGCCTACGAGAATTTAGATCAAATAAATTTATTTTACATATAAAAAATAATATTTAATAAAATATAATAAATATGATAGATCATGTTAGAAATTTCTACGTGTATTGGAAATTATATTCTGATTTAAAATCCTCTTTAAATGCTTTCCACTGATTAACGATAATTAAATCCTATTTGATGTTCAAAATGAATCGATAATTTCCTGCCCGATTCTTCCTTTCCCTGTTATCTCATTTAACTTATTCTCTAATTTGCGACGCATTTGCTTCACGGTAGGGACGTATCAGGTTTTTCCAACCGATCGGTTTCAACGGTTGATCGTTCCACTATTACAAACTGGGACAGAATTGGTCGCGTTACAAATGAACGCGCCTGATTACAGGTTGCTACCTGCTTGCCGCATACTGGCAACTAGGCCGGGACGCAATTTCCATGGCGGGATGCAAACTGATAATAGAACGTCATACAAGCTTCCGCGAATTCGGGCGAAATCTGCGACGATAATGGGACGCGTTGCGCGATGTTTCATTCGCAAAAGGGTCGGGTGCAGGTGTCCTTTTACGCGCGCGGCATTACAGCGTGAAAAAATTAATCGGAACGCGTTTGTCGGAATAGCTGTCGCGTGTCCGACTAATCTTTGGTATCGATGGGCAAGCCGGGATGATCGACACCGGGCGATAACAAAGTGAACCATTTGTCGAGTGACTCACTAGATACTCTCGATTGGATCGAATGAACACGGTGAAATGTGTTTTTGAGAGAGGAATCGTTTAACATAAACTTCGTATCCGTTTCAAAACGCTCAATACAATTATTACCTAAATAGATATAAAAGGTAAATATCCGTTAACGGCACTAAAATATGTCGATTTTATCATTTGCATTTCGGCGTAAACACTGAATGAATTTATTCAGTGCGTTTATTATGCACCGTTTATTAACTACCTCTCGAAAAACCTTGTTTGACTACACGGACGAAGTCGTAATTACAAATGCGAGCACACTGCATGCCATGAAATCATCCACGATTGTCACGGCCCTCGGAGAGCTTGGGTGTCCCTTGGAGCGTGAACATACCTGGTACACAAAAGCGTGCAAATACAAATATAAGGGAAGCCGCATTTTAATAAATAATTAAATACCGTATGGCCGGTTTCCTAGAATTAGTTTTATGTACGGTTTAATTTCGCGATCTAGTTTTCCCGCGCGTAAACCGGTGGGTAATAAAAATTGAGAAAGAAAGTTTTTCGATTTAATATCGTTAAAAATTCCGTCGTTATACCTGGAAGTTAGTCTCGTCCTTTCCAATCTCGACCGGATATAGATAATGAAGGGAGAGGAAAGGATGGCAGCCGTAGCACGGCGCGACGGAGGAATCCTAGTTAGAACTTCACCGTGAAACACGGTTTCCAAATTGAAAATCGCATGAATTTCTTCATACCGTGAACCCTTTTTCAATTCTACATTTAAAGTATTTTTATGTCTCACTTACTGAAACCTTGTAAATTTCGTTCAACGGTAGTGCTTAACAGTACGAGAAACATTTCGGACAAGTGTTTGGCAACGATATAAAATTTAAAAAACGAGGCAGGGAATATCATCGATTTAAAATGAGTTTGTTTCATGCATTTGAGAGTTCAACCAGGTTCTGCAAAGTCTCCGCAAACCAAAGACATCCGACGAGCACTCTACGGTTTCCGACGGAGTGATCTTAGAGGTCCTCGCCCGATTGGATGAAAATAAAAGGTGGACACAACTGCCAATACACTTAACTTGGCCTCGCTGTTGTTTGTTTTCAGTATCTTTCTAAATAGGTGGGAGAAGGACAGGGGAATCTGAGTGTACATGTGCAACGGCGACGGGCCCGGAAAAAGAACGAGGAAACCGTCGAGTGTAAACGAGAGACAGATAAAGAGAAAGAGAAGGAGGGAGAGAAGGTTGGGAACAATTCCGCGATAATAAGATAGGAGCCGGTTCATGCGATCTAAGCCAGCAGCTAAAAGACCCGATTCGTAAAGTGTGGCTGGAGAAGGATAAGATGTGTTTTATGGAAGAAACCTAGCTATCAACTTCTCTATTGCTTTCTTTTTTTTTATGCTCTTGTCGATGAAGCGCGAACGTTCCCGCTTGGAACTGCCTACATTGCGTTCTAATTAACTGGAACGAGAAACGTCTTGAGACGAGGGCAAATGTTGCTTGGTATTATAATTTTGTTCAGAAATAAATACACGGGAGAGATGCGGCAAAATTTACGGTATTGGTAAATTAAAGAAGGACTATACTGATTCGAAAGCTGACCCATGGATCTTGTCAGCCTAATTTCTCGAGTGCCTTCGGCGCAGTAAATCTACAAGCAGGACGTAAAGATATATCGTCCCGAGTTTCTTCCCTATCCGCGCCAAACTGGCTATTTTCAGTTTGCCCCAAAAGGCTGTTTTTCATTTCCCAAATGGTCCGACACTTACTCGGCTGCATTCCGCTACTATTTATCCAATAAAATCCAAGAGAAAAGTAAAGTATACGAAAACTACGACTGATTTATCTTAAGCGTAATCACACACGCTCGCGCGATTTGTAAGGCAACGTTTTCAACGATTATTACCACGAAGATATTTTATAGGAATTACCTTTCAATTATTTTTGACCACCGTTCATCCCGTCCGCTTTCGCGGTGTCGCGCTGCTCTCCTTTGGCCTTAAAACGAAATTCTCCTTTATACGCTGTCGTCACGATGGCAGCTATCATGCGCAGCAGAGTTACAATTTATTAACAGCCCTTGTGTGCGCCGGAAATTCGCGAGACACCAGTTTCAAAGTGGCACCCGGCGCTCGGTGAATCATGCGGAGCAAAGAGAACGAACAGAGGGCGAAACGTAGAGACAAGGAGGAAGAGCGAGAGAGATGGATGAAGGGTGCAGGCACAGGAAGAGAGCGAGAGACAAAGAGGAAAAGGGAGAGAGAGAGAGCGGGATTAGTATCGACAGGAGTAAGGTGAAACACGTTGGAAAGGGCTTGCAAGGAAAGGGTGCACAGTGGTGGTCGTGTTAAGAGCGGGATTGACGGTAGGGTGGAAAGGAGACGGGGGGGAGAGGGGTGAAGTAGACGGACGGACTGACGGACACTGGATCCCCGACAAATGGATTAAGCGCAAATTGCTAAACTCTGTTTAATTTGGCCAAATGAATTTTGTTCCGCCAGCCCCCTCTCGCTTTTCTCTTCTCTCTCCCTTACTCCCATCAACTATCGGTCTCCCTTGCTCTTTTGCTGCCAAGTCAGCGGTGCGAACTCGTGTCTCGAACATTTGGCCCGTGAGCTTGTTTCCTTTCACGATGCCGGATGCACATTCGGATTTTCGGAAGTCAGCTTCGCTGGGTTCTTTCGCAGTTGAGGAGAGATTTCACCGCGGGTACAAAGCGATAGATTCGGGCTCTTCGATCGAATTGGATATTATTTAAGGGAAGATTATAACGCATCATGTTTTTTTTCCATAAATAATTAAACCTTTCGTGTAATAATCGACTCAGATTATTTAAAAATCGTTATACCTTTTGAAATTTAATGTGCGTCTTCAAATCACATTACGACGAAATCAGCTTAATTTTTCATTCGAAGGTCGTTGTCTGTAAAACATCTGCGGCATTTTCCCGGGAAATTTATCATTGAAAATATCTGCGAGCCAGATTTTATTTTCACAGCAATGTTTGGATTAAATTTTGGTAAACAAGCGATCCCGAAGCAGGAGAGATGTGACGGGTTGGGGGATCATGAGCGCAGTTTTGTTTCGCGGAAATGTCGAAACACGTCAAAAGCGTGGGTCGACCGGTTTAACCAGGGTCCATATTGTTAAGGCAACTTCGCAATCGGATTACGCGCAACATTATCCCCTATTCAGGCGGTTCGTTTGTGCTGTTGGAAATCATCACCTTCGAATACGTGCTTAAATCAAGCCGGCAGAGATTATGTCTTGCGTTTAGAATACGCTATCATGCTTCTCCGCTGTTACCGTGCTGGGCATCGACCAAAGCGCAAGCCGTCGTCCTCCATAACGTATACGGATATCTGAGTTACGTACGATTATTTTAATACGCTTCTCATTGTTTGCACGTAGGAGATGAAAATTTCGACAACGATCTTGATGAATTTATGTGAGTTTATCTCGCAAAAAATATGGAATCTCTGTACTGGAAATTATAATCGTCTGTAATCACTACTACTTTCTCATTCTCACGTTATGAAACGTTCAGTGTAAAAATGAATTTTATATAACTAAAAATTACGGCAAGAATATTACTTTAATGTTAGCAAATTTTAGATAACAATTTTGCAAGATATTTCAAAGTCGTGGCCTGAGCATGCTTTGAATTCATCAGCTTGCGGTTCAAATAAATACCATGGCAAATGCACACGCTTAGGCCATATAATCCAGGAATCTAAATTTGTATGCAGGCTTACCGCGAAATTAATGTAAATTCTATTACACGCGAAATAAGTTAGAAACTGTTCGTCCGTATCTTAATTCCATAAACCTACTAGTTTTCTAATATCGCTAAATTCCAGTTTACCACTGTTGCCGAAAATATGTCTCGTGCTACGCCAACGTTGTTCCTACTCGTTTCAGTTTATCACACATTGTTCTCACTGCTATTGTCTCTCCGCGTAAGTCGGAGTAAGATGTACAATTTTAATAAATATTAAATTTTAACCTTCATAAACTGAAGAAGAATGAAGTGTATAATTACGATAGTCTGACCTACAGAAGAACCGATTCTAGAACGTAAATGCCATCAGCTTGAAACTAGTGATTTTGTTCTACGTCCTTCGAGCCTTATAAGCAGCTTGTCATTTATCTCGCGTACAACATCGTCATAAAAGTATCAAATAAATAAGTATCAAATGACCAGGAAACGTATAAAAAATTAAAAGCTAAAATTTGATTTATCTTATCGCATTTATATCAATGTTAAACGAAGTGATATCTTGTTTTCGTCGAAAACGCGGCGACAGGAAAATTGAACGTGTACCGCGAACTCATTAATATCATACACGGATCAGCGCGAGTATGTAGAAACGAACTTTGATTCATTACGTCAGAATCACAGGAACGTCGAGAAGCCACGGCTATGCGATCCGGATTGCAACTGTGAGTGTTATTACCAAAATAATTCAGCTAATAGCTGTGTAACCCGAGTTACATTCGCCCAAGTAATTTCCTAATTAACCATCTCTATCGTCGAGCAATTAACTGGCTCCGCGAATTAACTCGATTGTTAAACAAAATTCTATTGCGCGTTTTCGCTCGCTCAATCGTATCCGACCAGCGTGAGACTGCTTCGTTGCGTAACTCAGGAAGATATTTTTATGTTTGCAGTAATCGGCGGTAGGCGTGCAAAAAGCGTATGTACAGAAATCGTTTCAAGATAACTTAGATAACCATGTGTATCTGGTCTCAATTGGACATCGTCATGACCATCCTACTCGTATTATCATTAATTCTGACGATTCTAACAACGTATCGTTTCCTCGCTCGACGGAACTCATTCAAGATACACGGCCTGCCTTGTAAACACTGGGTCCCTATTTTCGGTAACACATGGAAGTCGATACTCGTTTTGGAATCGTTCGCAGACGTTATACAAACGATATATAATTTAAACGACGACGCGAGGTACGTAGGCTTCTACAACAGAATGACACCGATGTTGATGATCCGCGACCCGGAGCTGATCAAGTCGATCGCGGTCACGAACTTCGATTACTTTCGGAACCATCGGAGCTTCGCCGGCAAGTACATAGACAGTCTGATCGCAAACAATTTGTTGTTATTGCGAGACGATAGATGGAAGGAAGTGCGCGCGTTGATCACGCCGGCTTTCACGAGCAGCAAGATGAGATCCATGTTCAAATTAATGTCAGAAACTGCTGAAAACGTTGCGGAACACTTGTCGAACCTTCCGGCTGAACAACGGAACATCGAAATGAAGGATATCTTCACTAGATATACGAACGACGTTTTTGCTACATGTGCCTTCGGCATCTCGATTGATTCGTTAAAAGATCGGGAGAATCGGTTTTACACGTTAGGCAGAGAGGCTCTGGATATCCACAGCGTAATGATCTTGAAATTCGTGATGATCAGAGCATTTCCAGGATTGTCAAAAAAATTGGGCATTACGTTGTTAAGCAGGCAGGTAACAGATTTCTTCAGGGAATTGGTTTCCTCGAATATCAAGACCAGGGAGGAGGAAGGTATAGTGAGAACGGATTTCATTCAGCTGATGATGGAAACGAGAAGCAAATTGGGACCCGGTAGGGAATTAACCGTTGATGACATCACCGCTCAGGCATTCTCGTTCTTTTTCGGCGGTTTCGAAACCACTTCGGGTCTGCTCTGTTTCGCTGCACATGAACTGGCAGTGCATCCGGAAATTCAACAGAAGCTTTGCGACGAGATCGATTGTATCATCAATGATTTCAGTTCGCAAGTAACTTTCGAGCAGCTGAACGGTTTGAAATTTCTCGATGCAGTAATCAACGAGACGCTGAGGATGTATCCCATCATACCC
>SHCU01000108.1:202950-223158 GCA_004307685.1 Ceratina australensis
CATAATAAATTATTAAAGCCGCGTCACGTTCTCCAGCCGCCCGGCGGCAAACAGTCAACCGGCCAAGGAAATTGAGCAATTTTTCTGCATTTTGTTTACCGGCTCCTTCTTCCCCTTCGCCGGTCGGACCGCAAGTAATTTGCATTGTTAACAACCGCATTATACGCAATGCACGCGGGCAAACATTCGCGTCAACGTCAACGCGCGCGCTGCTGCTCGTTTCGCGTTGGCGAATCAAACACACGCTTCACGGCGGTGAAGCAGAAGAGAGTCTCATTGATTAATCGCGTGCAAACCGGTTTCTTCGTGTAAATACAGCGTGAAGTAAATACCGCGTCTCAAGACATGAGGCTATAGTTTTTCCATCGAAATTCTCGCATATATTATGTATTTTTCTGTTGTTTTTTCAGAAGCACTATTCTCTGCATTATCCATATAATTTATGAATACGTATTTGGTAACGCGTTCAATGCTTTCATCTGAAATTAATACAACCGCATTTTCAGTCAGAGAAAAGAGCGTCGACGATTATCTCACTTTTGAATTAGTCTTTTTATATCAGCTTCATACAGTATTGATTATTGCGTTCGAGTTTCCGCACGTATGTAACTATGTACAATATAGATGTTTCTCTGGTGATATGTACGGCGCGACGTCGGGGTTTCATCCACGTCAACGTAGATCCTATCTCGTCGCATCAAATATTACGGCTCGTGTAAACACCGCGGGGTGGTGATTAAACCGAGGATCTTCTAAACACCGAGCTCGGCCGATTTTGCCGCGGGTGAAAATCTGGCTACTCGGCAGCTCCCCGAAATTGTGCAAGCTATTACAATCGATACGAAAAATTACGCGATGAGATTGCAGTTTCTTGACAAGTGCTTCGATAAAATACTGCTACGTGCGTAGATTACGATTGGACAGACGAATTATAAGTGTTTACGCGAAACGCCGATACCATTTCAATATCTCGAGATATTCTTAACAATTTCAATCAGAGCACTCCAATTCCGAAACCCGTTAACCGCTTTTATTTGGTTCATAAATTTATTATGGCTGCCGTGGGTAACGGTGTTTTATCACGTTGGATGACTACTTCGTAAGCAGGACTTTACGATCGCTAACGGGCATCGATCGTGTCTAAATAGCTGTTTTATTGTCGCGGGGAATCACTTGAAAGTAATGCGTAGAAGATCCTCTTACGGCGTGTTACCTGAAAATCTGACAACATTTTCATCACCCTCTCTCCTGTTATCTAAATCGAGAACGTTGGATAAGTGTTATCACGCTTTAGAGGAAACTCTTGCCTGATTGAACTATGTCGGTATCAAGGTAAATCGATATCGAAGAGAGATTATCTTCGATCGCGAGCGCAGTAGCGCTTCCAGATTCTACTCGTCTTGATATACACACAACCCTTTGACACTTTCTACGGCAAATACCAAGGTCGGAGGAGGAGGTTCTACGTAGCAAGAGGAGTCGTTAAAAGCTCACTGCCAAGGGCAATTTACCAATTGGCCTCAGTTTCCACGGACATCTTAGCCTGTTTCATGATATCAAGCACTTGTCTCGGACACTTCGGCGCCATTAGATCAACAACTATAATTCGTTTGCCCTTCGATTATTTCTATCGATAAATCGCATCATTGCGTAATGGTCGGATTGGTATATCTCCGTGAAGTATTGTAGTCACGTTTTCCACGCATTTCACGATACACTGTGCCTAGATTGATCTTGTGACCAAGGAGCTTCAAGGCTTAATTTAACAGGATCTGACAAATTGCCGGAGGCTAAAAAGCATGAGCAGCCGAGCTACAAGATTGGTATTACATATTTATAGAGGATTCAGCATCGCGTTGCAAAAAAAAAAATGCGCTACCATTTCGCACCGGGTGGTTCAACATATTCGTCGTTTCTCTTTTGCCAACCTCCTTTGTACGTTTGAAAAATGATCGCACTGTCAAAAACGCCGTCTACGTTGGCCGTCACCTGCGCCTCTCCCCATAATTCACCTTTATGCTGAAAATTATCACGGCCAGACTACGATCCACTCCAATTCCATGCCGTGATCCCTAATCATTTTATTCAGACGTATTTATACGTCTGTGTAATAAATTACGAACTATACGCCGAAGGCAGCGAGACACATAATGCATAAGGAATTGTTATTTATATTGCGATGTATAAGAGATCGCAGAGCCTTAATGAGTTTTTAACGTCGTAAAAACTAAAATTAAAATGACTACTCGGAATTGATAAATGAACGATAAGATAGGAGGCACGCGCAGGGCCAATTTCACTTTGACGTCTACTTACGAGAGAGATATCTTTTTGACACGAAGGCAACAGGTTGCTCAACAGAGATTGGGAACTTGGCAAAGGTCGGGCATGGGTGATGTAAGCAAATTGTCTTAATTTCTCCGCCAAATAGCGAGGACAAAGTTCACGGAACTCGCATACGTTTTCATTATAACGTCCCTCAAGAGAGCGGACTCATATTACACGATTACTTTTACCCGCTCGTATGTTAATTAAAATATGCGATCTACGTGTAATGCAATATTTATTTACAAAATACGTTAACTAGAGATATGGATCATCAAAAAGAGTAAATATCGCCGTTAAATTGATCGTGACAAATCGCATCGAAACAATCGTCGAGGCCCATTAAAATTCATTAACCTCGCAAGTCCGTTCGCTCTTCCTCGCCAGCGGGTATAGAATGTGCGTACGCACAATGACACGTTCGGGTACACGACTTTTCTCTCAATTATTTATCGCTTAATTCGTCCATCGATCCGATCCGATTAAACGTATGAGACGAAACAGATCAAGTTTTTATTTGATCGCGTTCGATTGACAATTACCGGCGCATAATATCAGTCGAGCGACGTCGAATCAAAGCTAATATCTGCACCTGTGATTATTCAAATATTTATTTTAGTGACCGGTAAGCGTAGCGAAAAATGGGGCAGGTTGGATTATGTCGCTCAGCGAGAAACGAGCTTGTGAACTAAAACCGACCCCGTGTCACACGGACCATGGGTAATCAGAATCGGGAAACTTTGCTCAATTTAACTTTGTTAATAAGTTGCGTTGTGCCCGGTAAATCTATATATCTTAAATTACACCGCTGCGACTGGACGTCGCCTTGAGGGCGCGGGGGTACCGTTTTCTGAATACGGAATTCTCGTTTATAATTAATCCACTGATAATAACGGTATTATGATAATCGTGTAATCAAGCGGCTTTCACATCTGGTTTAAACGTACGAACTTTGTTTCGAATTTGTACAGTGAATTAATATCAATGTGATAGAAGTTACGATAATCAAGTTTCGCTCCCTGTGAATGTATCCAAAATTATAGTGAGGCATCACGCGTCTCGTTTCATTCGGTACAGTTAGTAAAAACCGTGTACGTATTTGTTTGTAATTGCAGCATGGTTTCGAGTTAAGACATTTGATTCTTGAAATGAAACACTGCTAATAGTTTCGAGTGGAATGCGGAAGCCTCGGCTTTCGGCATTTAACTGCGACCGGACTTCTCATATGCTGTGCATATACGCTAATTAATAGGCTCAGCAATTAGGGCGACCCGAGTCGACGCTTGGGATCGGTAGTTTCAAAGTTCCAAACGCAATATCTCCCGTCAATGATGTCGATAATACATCTCCGTAAGCGGATCAGGCAAAGTGAACTATGAGCTCTATGCGTAAGTACTTCGTCGTAATGCCATAAATTGATGAGTACTGCATTTGCATCCATCGCATCGCGATCCCGTGCAACAACCGTCCCTGTTGCCGTTCCCGCACGAAATGAACCCAAATCCCCCAGGGTGTTGACGAAAAGCCAAATGGGAGTTTCATTACCGGCCGCCAAATCATAATACGGTTTGCACGCGTACACAAATATTGTAACTCCTCTTTCTTCGATCGCTACGAGATCCATTCGCAGAGCACGGAAGATTCTGCGACTTCATTAAATAATCTCTGAAGTTACGCGTTCGTTTCCTGAACAATCAATGAAACTGCTCGTAGGCTCATTTTTCGTTTTAATTTCGCCCGAGAAAAAAAGAAGGTCGGCCGGCGTTCACGACGCTAATTTGCGTAAATCGCGACGCATCGCGTGCTCCGGTTGCCCCAGGAGCGAAGCGTGCTGGTAGGAGGCCGTAGCAAGGGGGCCGCGGTCGACCGAGGAAGCCGAGATCTTTATGGTAGCAATAAAGCCAACCTCGGTGGGCTTCGAGTTACAAATGACTACTGGTAGCTGAAAACCATTGCCCGTGGCGTACGTGTGCCCTTAACACCCCCTTCTCTGTATCTTCGCTGTACTGTGCTAGCCGCTGACCCCCGGTGGCTGGTTAGGTGCGTGAAATAGGACCTCTCGTAAATCCTTGTAACGCCTAACTAACACCCCACCTCCTCCACCGCCCCCCTGTCTCTCGCCGTGTCGCGCTTCGGCTTTCTTTATGCCGTCGACGCCGCATCCGATCTAACAATAAGGATTACCGCGGTTAATAATTGTTATTAACCAACCGTCCAACCCATCGCTGTCTCGCTGTCATTTTTCTTTTCTGTTTTTTTTTTCCTTCTCTTGGAAGGTAGAGCCAGAGAATGAACGTGGTTTAGAAATTTGCTTTATATCGAGCTATCGCGATTATAAAACGTGAAGACTATATAGGCAAATGTTTTAAAGACTTTTCAAGAATTTGAAAGGATTATCGATTTTATATTTGTATATCAATTTCTTCGGCGCTACGTTTACCGGTGTTTATGCAAAGTAAAGTAACACGTTGCCGCAAATGACGGCTATAGCTGTCGTGCAGATTTTATTCAATAAAAAGAAGAACAGCGTTAGCACGAAGTGTACTGACGCATACACTTGTTAATTATTGAGTAATACATCGAAAAAAAAGATGTAGCATGCCAGAAAGCATATTTATTTTCCTTTTATGCGTTTTCGCTTGCTTCGAAACATTTGGGCATCTAGAGACAAACGACGGCTATAACAGTTCACTTCCAAACGTACAACTTACACTCGATTTCATCCGGCAGTCGTAAACAATTGAAAAAAAAAAAATGTGTTTCTGAGCACGATCGTCGAATTAAAAGCGTGCGGCAACGTGATAATGATGTTAGGAGGTAAATATTCAGGGTGCACGTATCGAGCCCGGTAATGAGTTTGCGAGGTTATCGAGGTCGATTCTTGTACGGGGGTAACGACAAAAATAGAGGGAACGCTCGATTTTAGCTCCGGCTTCCAGTGTCTCGTTAATTAAGCCGTGCAGAGGTTACAATGACATATCGGAGATATCCAGCGTTTGAACTTTGATGAGAACGATGTCCGTATAGGGGTGGTTAATGCGGTGACACGCACTGGGACACCCCAGGAGGGAGTGGCACCGGCCCTCGGCCCCGGACCCGGCCATTCTGGTCATTGCTCAGTCGATAATTACTTACCCCCGGCTTAATGTGGGAAGCTCATCAAACTGCCTGTGAAATATCGTTTTCACGCGCACATATGCGCCCCGGATCAACGACGTAACATCGAGACACGTATTACTGGATAACCCGCTTCGAAATTTATCATATTCGCCTGCAAAGGGTTTCCGTCCTTGATGAAACTTCGCTCCTGGTTCTATTACACGCTACACGAGGCAAACGTATCAGGAAGATCTCGTGGAAGATAAAAACTTACGCGCAAGATGAAATATACAAGTTTCGGTGAAGCGAAAGAGAATATTTGTTTTAAATAGATTACAGAAAATTCAGGAAACGATTTACAGTAATTAATCATTTGAGAAAGAATTTGTACATGACTAAGCGAAAATCGTCAGGCATTCGTAGTAAAGTTGAAGTCAATGAAATACGGATCGAAAGAGGATAAATAAAGGAGAGGCAGTCCATGGAATTTTCTTTCCAGCGGACGACTAGCTGCCTTCCCAGGATCCGAGGCTTTTTCAATTATAGGCACAAAGTTACATCGCAGATTGGTATCTATCGGTCGAGCGAGGGGATTCGGGCCTGCTTTTAAAACTGGCCTGGGAATAATTAAGGATTCGCGAAATTAAAAGTCTATTCTTAACAACATCGTCATGATTGCAGCCAATTCTCTTTCCCTCAAATATTCCCTCCCGTTTCTTTCCTCGAACCGGCATTAAAACCTGATGAAAGAGATCCTCCGCTATGAACCACTCTCGCGGCAGCTTATGCCCTTAATTAATAACCCAATTGCATCCAGAACGATACATAGTCTATTGACTACGCTTTTCCTCCCTTCCTTTTTACTTTGAGAAAGGCTTTTCGGTTGCCAGACGAGTCGAGTCTTACAGCTTTCAGAACCATTTCGCTTGTATCCTCTCATCTTAAGCTTTCGCGAATTGAAAATCCGCCAATTGTTCTTCTATCAAGTTTCTGTGAATTCGTCTAATCTACTCGATAAGAACGATATTTATCATAATTATATTGTAACATTTCTACCTCGTCTCTGTTTGATAATTGAAATTAAATTCGATATCGTTGTCCCTAAAAATTCTCAAACGACCCGGTAATACATAAACGCGGCGTTGATATCCTCACGCGTCATAAACTGTCAGACGACTTCTTTATCGATCACCGCGATTTCTATTCAGACATCCCTTATCTCTGGAGAGAAACTTCGGGGGTCTGCGGCACGTGATCGCTAAAAGTCGACAAAGTTTCACTGATCGAAGCGCTGTACGTGATGAAAATAAAGATCGCGTTATTTCAACACTGTTCGCTCTTCAATGATACGGTATCATATTTCCGAATCGTTGTCTTTAAATTCATATTATCAATCCGAGTATCATACAAATGACCAATTAATTCGTCGAACTATCACTTAGATCAATTATGAAGTTATATGTTTACCCATAATTTCTATTTCAAAAGCTTAGAGATAATATCACGCAAAGAGTTTTATTCGTATTACGCAAAGAGTATTATTCGTATTATTTATTAGAAGTACGTATTGTATCACTTCCTGTCTCCTCTTAGTTCGACTTTTCCGGTAAAACAACTCGGCCCATCGTGCCGGCAAGGACATAATTTCGCTGAACAAACATAATTACCAAGCCATTACGAACGACTCGTTTGTTCATCGTCCAGGGACCTATACGTGGCCGAACGGGGCGCACCCGCCTACCATGTGTGTTTCGTTGCAGCACACGCTATAGGCGAGTATCACGCGTTTGATGTCTAGCGAAAGGAGCGCCGCCGCTTTCTTCCATTTCAAAATTGACCTACCGGCGCGAGGTACTTCGAGAAAATTCAATAAAATTGTTGTCTACCTCCTTGAAAGCACGTTAGCCCGGAATCGTTTGCACCGGCCGGCAGGTAAACAAGCCAGCCAAATGGAACGTTCCATCCAACGTGCTCCGAGCTGCAGCTTCGACTATTTTCGAATTTTTCGATCGGTCGAAACGAACTTCTCTATCTAATTTCACGCGAGCCCCTCGTTTTGCATGATTTCCTCCAATCTGAAAATCGGGCCAGAAATTCATTTGTTCGCATCCTTTTTTTCTCGACGACAAATTGATTTCGTTCGCTTCTACGCTGTTCGCTCCAAGTTTATATTCATCCGTGGAATTATTAATCACTCTCGCCGGGAATTCGTTTTGCGCGCATTAATATCACCGTTTTTTTACGATGTCCTCCCGGCGCTTATTCGATATTTAATATTTTCCACGTTGTTACATCGCGTTACAATTACGGATACGCCTTGCTTCATTGTTTAAAGAAATCGCGAAAGAAAAAAGATGCTTCATCAGCTTCGCAGACAAGAAAGAGAGAAAAATTGTGCTTCATGTATTTTGTATACTCCGCCGCTGCAACTTGTTTCTCGCACGTAAGGATGAAAAACGATAGGACATCTGGGTAGGACGTAAGGGGCTGTAGTCGACGGTCATCCTCGTTCTTATTACAAGGATACAACCGGTATTGCGTAAGCAGCTTGATCTGTCGACCCCTTCAAGTCGAAGAAGATTGTAACTGTAAGGGTAGATAGCGTCCTTTGGCTCCGGGGCGTGTTTTGCTCGCGGGCTGCTTTATTACATCTCGTTCTCGACGCGGCAACACCTTCGATCACTTCTACCCTTTATTCTTCCTTCTCTATCCTGTTCAATCTGAACTTTTCAAATCTCAAAGCAACAGAGAACTATCTGCAAGATTTATAAATTGCAATCCTGCTGACTCGGCACTCCGCGTATCAATAATAACAAATAGTTTCGTTAAATCTTTCTGCATCTTTTTCTAACGTTCGAATCTCTCTTTTATTAATCCTTTTTTAACTTTCAATAAAAACCTGTACGCTGTGCAGCGGGCAGCGCAATTTCATGGTAAATTCATTGATTCTCCATTTTTTGCATGCCAGCGCGCTAAGGGTGGTAAAAATTGATTTGATCCATGAAGTTGTGTCGTCACTCCCGTTGTTTATTCCCCTGCCCTGACCCTTCACTCAATCATCGGCGTTTAACGACGAGCAGCCAGCCAAACGAGCACAACGATGAACGCTGACAAACATCGCTCCCGGCCCCGTTTTTCGGCCGATACGCCGGAAAATTAAGCAGACCGTGCGTATCTGATCATTGTACCGTTTTATGTATATATATTTCGCTCGATACCGATGGACATTTTTTTTTCGTTTTTTTTGGGGTTTTTTTTTTCCATTGCCCGTTAAGAGCCGGGGATTGTGATTTGGTAATCGAACCTCTTCTCTCAAAACGATTCAAAAGCCGGATTTGAAATGTCATCAGGCAATTTTCGTTCCGCAGCGTTTTCAGCAATTTAAAATACATTGGCATGACGTCACCGGGACAGGAGGTAGAAACGGTTAAGGGTGGAAGCGTTCTTGGCAATTAATTTTCGCACCATTTCAGTTTACAGTGAGCCACCCTCAGCCTATCGTCACCCCTTGCAGCCCGTATCTCTCTATTCTCTCACCACGATGAAAATATAAGTACGGGGAGAAGGATAGGACCGAAAGGGACGTCGGATGATGAGGAAGACGATGTGTGATGCTTTTGAACGGCGCCGGCTACGTTGGTCTTAGGCTTTTGCACGCGGTTCAACTGTTAATACCGTGATTAATATGCGACGCCTCGCTTTTCACTGAACCAACAACATCCCCGCTCCCATCTCTCTGACTAAAACTAACCCCGTCCGCCTCCACGCTTTCCGTAGGTTAACGCGACGGCCGATTTTCAATTGGCATTCAATACGAATTATCTTACGTCCTTTAGTGAAGATCGATGTTTCGCGAACGAAGTAAAGTTCATTAATACAGGCGAAGAAGAAAGGATAATACAAAATATATAAATATACGCATTGACGTAGTAGGGTAAAATAGAAATTATTGTTTATTTTGTTAACGGTAGCGATTCTTCCATCAGAGAACGATAAATACTCGAGGACAGCGTCGAATTCCCGCGACGTAGATGCTTTTAGGTGTCTTCTTTTTTGGTTGGTTCGCGTCAGATATTCACGGTAGCTTAACTCTCCATACCGTGGAACGCAATTATAAAGGCAAAGGATTTACAATGTTTTTCGAGCAGATTATAGTTACGTTCCGCGAGCTGTTTTAATAATTTCAACCGCCGGGCAATGTTAGTTTTTACACTACCGTAAATATAGAAATGTGATTCGCCAAACAGTTTCGTTTTAACCTCGGCAACAATTGAAAACGCGCGGATTTAACGGATTTCAAAACTGAAATAAAATAATCCAATAGAAATAAATATCGCCGGTGCAATTAAATTCGTAAGCATCGGAAACCACTATCCGCTGAGGTAATTTCCAATTGAAAAGCTTCGACAACGAGATGATTTCCTGTAACGCGATCGTCGGCCCGGGGGTAACGCGTGTTTTATTTAAAGGAAACGTGTGTTCGATTTTCGATGACTGGGCGGATTGTTGGGCCACGGTGCCAAGGAAATAGCAATCTCGATCTATTCCGGGAGGAATATCGTTCGGCCGCGTTCACCAGCGGCAACGTCTCCTCTTCCTTCCTTCCTTCGATTCGCCCCCTTCAATATCAAACTATCGCGCGAGTTCAGGAAAGAGCGAAACTGCAGTTTAGATGCCAGGCGCAGCGAGCTAGTATCCTCAATCCCCGTACACTCTTCAACTAATGAGAAACTATTGCGGGACGTGATTGCAAAGTTCCGACCACCCCGCCCCACCCCTTGAGAATCATTTAAAGTGCCATGTTCTTTCCACGGGATACGCCGTTTTCTTATTTGAATGTTCGCTTGTTCCCCATTTTATGGAAGGAGTTCATTGTGAACGAGTTAAGAAGCAACGCGAAAAAGTATACTGTACAACGAGCACTTAATATTTGCTCCGATAAGAAACGTTTGAATTTTTTTTTTAATAAAGAGCACGAGATATTTAATTAAAAAGGAAACATTTTCTACTATTTATTCGTTTAACACTGGCAACACACCGTGGAAACTTTTAACGCTTTGCATTCGAAGAATTTTTCCATAAATACTTTGTGAATTTCTTACATGCATTAAAATTATTATTAATTTTAACTTTCGACATTTTTTAAATCAAAAATTTCACTTAGTCAATAATGTATTGAAGCAAAAATTATTTTATAAAACAAATGGTGATCGTGAGTCATCTCTTGGATGCAAAGAGTTCAAGTAAACTCTGTTTAGCTCTTTCAAGAATCTGAGCAATCAATTATTACTTGTAAAAATTATCGTAGCGAACTCATTTTAAAACCGTTATGAATGAAATCGTATACGACAAAGCCTGTAACGATTACGTCTGATAGGATAGATTACGTGTGTACTTGTTTTGCCGATTTCGCCGGTAACCTCGTTAAACCGAGGAGATAAAGAGAGCGGTAGAAAGGAGAGTCGGAACTAGTGCCAGGCTCCTTTCTCCCCTGTGACTCGCAATCAGTCGACTCTCATCGGCGTTCAGAGCTTCCTCTCGAATTACCACCGTGTCTGCACGGTCGAGAGACAGCCGGGAGTCAATGGATTCACCTTCGGCCCGGCTTCTGTGTACTTACCGACGAAACGAAAGGAACCAGTCGTTCCCGGCCGGGAGGCGAAATCCCAAATCGAGTATTTTCGGTTTCGCGAATAACCGTAACTTCGGGATGCAGCTTAAATCGATTTTCAACAATACTTCTCTACCGAATGAAGATCGCAAGCTTATCACGATAAGCGAGGATTTAATTAAATCGTTAATTCTCGAACTATTTCATCCTTGTTCGAGGTTAATAAAAAGCTGTTACGAGGACTGTTTCGCGAACAGAAATAACTCTCTATCTATTTTCCCAAGGCAGGATTTTAAAACAGCTAAAATCATAACCTCGGCGGTGGGAGTTCTCCGAAATATGTCTTTTGCAGCGCGACGGAGATCCGCGATATTAGTTCTCGTTGGTAGACGCAACAAAAGCGCGAGGTGGGTGCGTGAAAGGGGGGTGAAGCGGCGCGTGTCGCGTCTCGGTTCAGGCGAACGGTGCGTTCCACAGTTCCCTTTATTATTTTATTCCTTGGCTCCTCTACTCCGACGCAGGGAGAAAAGCGAGAAGAACAGAACCACGGAGAGGAAGAGGGAGAAAGAGGACGAGAGGGAGAGAGGGGGAAAGGGTGCTCGTTGCGCGAAGGGCTGAAAAGAGGAGCCAAGTATTATGAAAGTATTTTCCTAACCGACTGGCAAAGCCCTGAAGACATTTATTCCGCGAAAAAATGAAGTAAAATAAATGTAATGTAAAGAGTAAACTGGCTCTGGTACCGAAGAGGGCGTTGGTCCATCTCTCTCTCTCTCTCTCTCTCTCTCTCCTCGAGCCTTCTACGAGTTGCTGCGGATCCGGAGAAGGAAGGAGAGTAGGAAAAAATATAAAGGAAGAGGCCGGTACAAGAGATGAAAAAAGTGGTAGAAGCGGAGGTAAAAGACGAAGGGCAAGGAGGAAAAGCGGCGTGGAAGATTAATAGAGGAGATACCTCCGACAAGCTGTTCTTGTCTTTTCAACCACGACATTCCATCGCCCTCTGTTCTTGCCCCGAAGGGATCCACCTGCTCCTCCTCCCCCTACCCTCGATGTTGCCCCGTCTTTATGCCTCTTTCAATATGTTCTTTTACCGAATCTCTCCGCGACCTCTTTAACCGACCCTCGTTGCAGTCGCCACCGTTTTCGTCGTACGTTAAACCTCCACTTTTCAGCTTGACATGTTTAATTCTTCCTTTTTCATTCTCTTGACGTAATCGTCTTAGAAGAGGGAACCAACTGCGCCACGGTGAACCGGTCCAACGTCACGACTCGCGATTTCTCTTCCCCGTTCGCGTCTACGTATCGACGTCTGACGTGTGTATGCGCAAGATTTTCCAAATTGTATTAGCACGTAACGTCTATTAACCCTTTAAGCGCGGAATTTAATTTTAGAAATCGTATTTCCTACTAATTTAAATATATAAAAAATCGAATACTTTGAATGCTATAAATTAATTCGATAAACTCTAACAGCTACCGAAGTCATGTGAGCGATGTTATAATAAAATCGATTGTTTTATACGATTTAAACAGATTTATTAATAACAGATTTATATTTAAACAGATTATCAATATTAATCGAAAGAAATTTCGAATGACGTGTACGCGCGTCGAACGCAGTTAACTGGTTAAAGTAACCTCGTACGGCATCTTAGCCGGGAATGGGTGAATAGCGCTGGATATAAACTGCATAATTTCCTCTCTTACTGCCTCCGATATAAATGAGAGTAATTGATTCTGCGAAAGTTGAGCAACTCGCGTCATTAACTACGCTATAGAAATAATTAAATTGTTTAGCGAGTATTCGTAGGCAGGTAATTTAATACGAGCTCGTGGCACGCGTCGCAGCTTGGAAACGCTCATAGTCACGGTTCTTTTACATCTCCATAAACGGGGAACAACAGCGTAACAAGATTCTCCTCGTGCCAAGGAGGAACTTCAAATATTCGATTCTCCAGTTTTCTATTGTACCCAGCATTTAACCCGGTAATCGTTGCAACAATCGCGAGCATTTCGCTTCGTTTTTAACGTGCAACGGGATAATCAACGTACCGGAGAGGGAAATGCTGTAAGATGATCATTTAATTCGAAAGCTCGATCCTATGTTGTAACGTTAACAACGTCACGTGAAATCAGTGAATTCTCGAGTAAGAATAACTAGCTAGCTGCCCGGCGAAACCGCGTGTTACGAATTAACTAATTCAGTTTGAGCCGGCGGAAAAGCAACGCCGAAGCATTGGCGAGGGGGTGCGACGACTATCGGTTCTTGGGTTCACGGGGAATGGCACGGAACGGGGATTCGAGACGACGAAGACGCCAGCCGGAAAACGACCAGGTGGAACGGGTAGGTAAGGAAGATATTCACGAGCGTCTCCTCTTCCAACCTCGGCAAACTTCAATTCCCCTTTTCCGCGTCTTCGCAACCCTCTTCCGCGTATTTACAATCGGTTACTCGATGCTTAACCCGACGAGAGAGGAGAACGATAGAAAAGAGAGGGCAGATAGAACGACAAAGAGAGAGAGAGAGAGAGAGTAGGGTGCCGTGTCGTAATTTAAGGTGAACGCACCTCGCGACTGGAAAAGCGGCGAGAGAGGGAGCGAGAGTGGTGGATGTTTTCTCAGCGAGTTTCTAGCGTGGAGAAACCAGTAATACGAATCCCGGGATAGAAGTTATAAAGCCTCTCGGTGAATCGAAATTCAGTGTTTCCGGTTTAATTCCCCGACGCTGCTGAACTGATGGATTCCGTCGTCGATCAGGTTTCCGATGACGAACTCCGGGGTGAACGAATTAATGATTCCCTGCGATTTTTGTTCAACGAATTCGCAGAAGTGAATAGCGCGGGCACGGGCGCACGATCGCAAACGGGCAATCGCGTAAGCTTAGAATTAGACAGGACAATAGAATTGAAAATGGAAATATTCGGGATCGATTTGCGAATTCCCGGGAATAATAAACAGCGGTCGAAATCCAGCTGGGCAGTGTTTTTAACCCGGACTGGATCCCAATTTGTTTTCGCACAGATGCGCACGATTAACGCGAACCCGACATCAATTCATGATACCAACCGACCGGTAAACAAGCGACACGGGTCAGTCTATTTTTTTCGATTCCCACCGATCCAGCTTTCTGTGTCGCTTCTTGTCGCAAACAACAGCAAACAATACAGTACTTGTTTCTACCTGGAACATGCTCAATAATTGGGCTCGTTCGAATCCGATATTCCACAGTTCTGATTTTGTTTTCCCATGTTTCTTTTTACATTCTCGGTATCCGACGGTTCTTTTTTTTTCTTTTATTAACAATGAAAACGAATTTTTAGTTTTCCATCCACGTGTGGCGTCGCGACGCGGTGACGCGAAAACTTTGACGCGAAATGCAACGGAAAATCGGCGCGTAAAACAGCCAAAACGAATTAACATCGGCGCTGGCGATCGTTCGGAAATCAGGATTTTGATTGTAAATTTAATCGAGAATGATTTCGAGCAATAAAATGCATGCGAAATATTCGATCATGCTAAATGATAGTAATCCACTTTTCTCTTTAGTAATTAAAATCGCGCATCAAACGTTATCATGTATGATAGTATATTTATTGAATCGAGGACACTTCCTACATATACAGACAATTTCTACGTGAAATTGCTAATAAATTGTGTACTACAAAAACTTAGAGAAAGAGAGAGAGAGAAAGGTGGAGATCGATTCTTTGGAATTCCGTTATAATGTATTCAAAGGTTGCCAAATCGTACCAATATCCTTAAACCTACTTGCGTATTTCACGAGGTCTTCGCTCCTTATAAATATTCAAACTGTTTTCGAACCCCTTTAATGATTGCGAAAATCGTGCGCCTGAATTTTTGAAAACTAATCGACGTAAAATTTAGCTGCCTCTCTTATTTACATGAACTGCGTTCATTAAAAGAGTTCATTTATAGTCAGACACTATTTACCAGTAATTATTCAACGGAAAGAAGATAGAAACGCAAGTACGTACTCGATCGTTAAGCGTCGCATATAAAAATAAGCCAATTTGATACCCAATGGTTTGTGGCCCTGTGCAGCACGCGTAAATTCGTCAAAGATTTCGGAAATAATTAAAATTACAAATTTTGACAGACACAATTGCCGTTTCGAATGATTATTATTATATTTGTTCGACGAGCGTTGCGCATTATGCAATTTAATATTATGATCAAATTTGTTTATTAATTCACCGCCGTATGTCAGCATTACACAAATAATTACATCAATTTAATGCCAAACCGTATTACGTATTTCAAGGAATATAATTATTTTCCCTGGGTAATAATTACGAAATTATACTTGCGGGAATAACAAACAATAGAACAGGGCAACAGTAAAAATTGCAGTTACGTAGAACGCGTCCAATAATTTGCGAATAGTTGAAAGAATCTCTGTGTTTCGAAAAACGTAGAGTCCTGACAAATCATATTTATCAACCAAATAAATTGGACATACCTACATTCATATTTCAGAAATATTCGTTCGATGCGACTAATAGACGATTCGAGATATTGTTTCACAGATAATTAAATTACGCCGAAGTGTATATCAACAGAATTACGAATTTGCAGAAAACTCTGTTTTCACAGGGGTTGAAAAATTAATGGAAGAATATAAATTTGTAATAAGCGAGAACTGTGCATTATTTAATACTATTTTTATTGCCTTCCGAAACGTGGATATTTCTCAGCCCCCTGTATTCCATCTACAAAAACAGTAAAACATGTCAAACGTATTGTTTTTATCAATTTGAAAAAATATGACAAAAAATATCGCCGGAAAAATTGAATCAGTTTTGGCTGGGTTTCTGGTAAAAATCTTTCTACGACCCCATCAAAGTTTATATAAACAACTATTCGCAGAGTATTTTCATGTAACTCGTCGGAACAGAATTCACGATGGAACGCTTTACCTTTATCCACTCTGCTTATTTTCTTCGCGTCATATTCCATTGTTTGGAACAATCGTATTCATGAAAAATTAAATCTCTCACGATCCAGTGTTCACTGCTACGGAAAGATAAGAAAACACACATCTATGGATGAGCAGCCGACAACGAAATTGTCGAACACGTCGTTTTATATTTTTTCCCACAGTCCCAACATCGAATTGTTTACAGTTGCGAACAAGCCCATGCGTCTCTCTCGTTGCGGATCAAGACTGATCGAGATTAATCGCGATTTCGTCGTTCGGCGAAATTATTTTCTGGCTGGGTGCGGTGTTGTTTGCTTTCCAATTGAGCCGCGTAGGATAAATGTTTGAACGAAATTTAACAAACAAGCCCTGCGTGAACGCGGAGGAAGCAACGCGACGAATTTGGTTTAGAGAGATTTCGCGCGTGTGACATCGCAATAATGTTACGGGTAAATCCTCGCTGCCACGTAAAAAGCACGACTGGCAAAACTTCGTGGACGCTACGCTCTCTCTCTCTCTCTCTAACTCTCTTTGTCATTAAACAACGGAAGTAGCTCGAACCAATTGAGCTGGAGAGGGTTGTGAAACACAATGATATTTTGTTCAGCCTGCCAATTGACACTCCTGTCCGACGCGCACTTTAAACTAAACTTCAGTTTACATAAACGAGGAAATCAAACAAATAATTTCGTGCATCTCGCGCGTAATTCCTATCGGTTATGTTTAACTTCGAATTACAATCACTCGAACATCTTGCTATTATTTTCAACCACTCAGGCGTGATTTAAAAATGAAGAGAAATTATCAGCATGTAATTGCGAACTAAAAATCACAAAAAAAATATTTCAGTTTGAATACTGTTTTTAAAATGCAGCTACAACATTTTACAACGGAGATTGCTTGAAATAAAATCTCTTGGAGATTACGCGAGGAACATTCGTTTCGCGGGCGGACCGCCTCAAATAAGAGGGCGGCAGGGAACAAAGTGGCTGCTGTCAACCCTTGAACAATTTTAAATGCAAATTAAAGTATTGGTCCCATTGGTCGCCGGCTGCTCCTGTTACAGCGAGCAGCGCCAGTAGCAACCGGCCTTCTCCACGATGCATTTGCATATTAAGTGGCCGCGACCCAATAACATCCCCATACCATTCGAGCCCCGTGCCCCGCGTAACTCCAAGGAATTTTGTGCGCCCCGTTCGGTCTCGATCGACGGCGTCAGGATCGTTTGAAAAATAATTGCCACTTCGAATCTGAACTTTCTTAACACTTTATCGACCGGTCGTTCTTGAGACTGCGATTCACTAAATACCGGCTTAATTCTTAATTCTTTGTGCTAATTTCCTTTTGTTCAAAGGAATGTAATTTCATTAATATTTATACTTTATTTTTCATTTATTTTATGTAATAGAAGGCCTTATGAACTAGCATATATAAAATATATTCAAGGTAATAGTAATTCAATTTTTTAATAATTTAATAAGCCAAAAACCGACTAATAGGCTAGCGGCATCGAGGAGAGATTAGTAAAGAGTGCCAGCCTTATGAGAGCTTGCGACAGAAGAGAACATGGTAGGAATCTGTGCACAAGCGTTAATAGATTATAGAAAGAGATACTAGAGCGTACTATAGCAAAGATATATATGAATGTATAGTAAAAGTAGTTCAATTCTAATTAATAAACGAATAAAAGTATGTGCCAAAGTAGTTATGCTGTGAGATTTCAGAGATCTGTTTTACGGTGCCAGGCCCCCTTCAGGCCCCTTTCGCCTGCCGCGCTGTAACACAGAAACTGACACTCTTTACTAATCTCTCCTCGGTGCTAGCGGTCAATAAAGTGGTAAAACAGTCATCTGTTCATCCTAGTTCAGCTCGCTGTTCAATAATTAAATCCCAACTCACTCCTGAATGGTTTTAAAAAATTGTTTCATATCGAGCAAGTTTTTCAACTAGTTTCAGATGTCAAGTCTGAAGGACCGAGCGAAACCTCAGCTTTAAGACTAAGTAGCCAGACGTCCATTCGTAAATCGAACAAAGTATTCATCGGTTATTGGGCACATAAGTTGGCAGCAACCGATTCCTCCTTTACCTCTGACAACCCAGACGGTAAATCCTTATTCATCGATTAACTGGTTTATTCGTGAAAACCTCCCTCGTTGCGGAAACAATCATAGACAGGTCGGTTCGGTTCGCTTAAAAAGTGAGCCGACTTGCCCTCACCCGCGGCGGGGTCCTCTGCGAAGACGATCCTTCTTTAATTAAAACAAGATCCAAATTAATTCCCATCAAAAACAGAAAGCGCACCGCTTTGATGCTTCTCGCTACAGGGATTATCTTTGTCCTAGGGGTAACTTTTTTTGATTTTTCCAACAAAGGAGGGAAACAAAAAGCCTGAGGAAAGAAGGGATGCGTCGATGACGGTAGGAAGAACGAAGGGAGCCGAGGGCCGGGCAAAGAATCCAGAACATTTTACACCGCCTCGGGGCAAGTTTCGTCGCTTACGCAAAATAAACTTCGACGAATAGCCTTGACAGTCTACTTCTCTCTTTCTCCTTTTCTTCAGGCCAGGTGAGCGGTCGGGCGTAGGAGGAAGAAAATATAAGAAACCGGCAGCGGTAACGGAAGCGAGAGAAGGAAGCAACAAGAGATTCGAGGGAGAGAGAGAGAAAAAAAAGAACTGGGAGCAAATATGGCCTAGTATACGAGAAGGGGGTAGGTAGGGAAAAGGGTCTCTTGCGGTACATTTAGGTTTTATTGAATATAACGCGTGGCGGAGCCCCAACTGGCTTTTCAAGACTATCACACTTCCCTTTGTCATCGTTTCGACTCCCTATTTTCAACCTTCTCGCTTTCACTCTTCGTCCACTTCCCTCCCTCCCTCTCTCTCTCTCTTCTTTCGCATCCCCTCTTTTTTCAGTCTTATTTATTCCATCACGTCTTAGACACCGCGGTTATTACGCCATACTGGTTTATAGCATTTTTGCGTGCATTTAGGCAGTATTCTTTTCCTTTCCGCCTCGCCTCGCTTCTATCTCCCCACTTCGTCCCGGTCTGCCGCGCGTCTCTTTGCCTCGCGCAGTTTCTCGCGCTGCGGTTAATGGTCCCGAACAAGAGCCTAAAAAGCGTGTCTCCGGCCGAACGCGCGCTCTACGCGTACCGGGTACTCTCGTTATCGAACTTCGCCCCGCTTCGCCGATCCTTCGTCAGCTTTTTACCGGATTCGTTAAAACCGTGAAAATTATCCTAATACAGTTTTCTTTGCGAAGTAGAATAAAGTCTGCCGTGGCTCCTTATAACATTCTCATTTACCGTATCTATTGACATTGTTCGTTGCACGTTTCTCTTTGGGCCAACGCTCAGAATCCAATTTAGCTGTACACCACGTTACAGGTAACGATACCGAGCAAATAATTATCAATCATCTTCGAGACGAGACAAAGAGGGATCTCCTTTCATTACAAGTATCTTTTCTCAAAGGGAACCAATCGCGAGCTAGCTAGGAATAATATTAGAAGAACTGGCTGAAAATTAATATCTCAACGAGGTCGTTGGAGCTGTTTTCACGGGTCACGGGCTGGAGTAAGAAGAACTCGGAATGGTAATGCGCGAGAGAACGAGTGAGACGGAGGGATACGGAGAAAGCGTAGTTCAAGGTATTTCTCTTATTTCTGTTTTTATATTCCGTCCAGCCGCGTTCCTCCCGGCGCAGCGGTGCCTTATTATTCATTCGCCTTTAAACGGCCCCGCATGGGCGGGTCCCGTGCACGAGAAATGCTAAACGGCTTCGCCGACCGCAGACGGATGAATTTTATTGGCTTCATCAACGAGTCGCGGATCGGCGAAATTAAGTACAAATTTCAACCCGCCGCGCCGCCCGCCGCTGCTGGCAATGAATGGCACAGAGCGGGGTTGCAACGGCGACGACGACGTGTCTCGGCAATGGTGCGCGCGGCACACGCGGCCCTCGTACATTTTGCACCATGTGTTGCGACAAGCTTTAGCTCGCACGCGTTTAGAATATAAATAAAACGCGAAACCGCGTGCGTCTCGTGACGCTTTTTGCAAAACCAGAAACGAACACGGCGCGCTTTGTTTGTCGCGTCGGACTTCGCGGCTCTGCGGCTTCCAACCGTTTCCATTGTTTCGATTAACCCCAATTTCGTCCACCGTTAGCAAGCGTGTTTCAGTAGACGTTTCGTAAATAAATATCAAATGAAATGTATCTGTAATCGATATTTCC
>SHCU01000108.1:223170-234896 GCA_004307685.1 Ceratina australensis
AGCAAGCGTGTTTTAGTAGACGTTTCGTAAATAAATATCAAATGAAATGTATCTGTAATCGATATTTCCTGTTGGTGATGCATGTGCTGATTGCATTATGCACATACGGACGGCAGAAGGGATGATGTGTTTTAAGAATTCTTGAGTTTAGAAACTTGTAATTGTTCCGAATTATTTTTCTCTTGTATATTCTTCTAATAATTCTTCTTGTATTTAAATGCTTAGATAATTAAATTCACGTTCTTCATAAGATAAACTTCTTTTTAAGAGTACTTATTAGGTGAGACAAGAGAATACTCTGTATTAAAACATACATTCTTCCAATATAATATCCAGCTTTTTATTTCCTATATATTATCTATTATATTTCCAATATAATATCCAGCTTTTTAATTAATTCTCAGCGTATCTCGTCGTAATCTGTGTTTCTAATTGCGTACAAATTCACGTACATAGCATTAATAACGCGATAAAAAGTTGTCGAAAATTCGCGGGTACTTGATTTGTTCCCTCTCGTCGTACACGTGAGCAGTTTAAACGAATAATATTATCGTCCCGTTTTAAAATAAATTCAAGAGTGCCCCAACCGTCCTAACCACTGCCTAACTGGCTTAACTATTTTGACATAAATTCGTCAAACGAAATAGCCAATGTTGCGCATTGTATATAATTATTCTCTCTTCATATTTCGCGTCAAGCAAACAGTTTTAATAAAAAGAAAACGAGTGAACTGAAAATTCGAAATTAATCCTTGAAACAGGATTATCATTCTGTGCGCTAGGGATTTTTCAATTGCTCCATCCGCTCGATGAGCTTCCTGCATATTAGGTCAATTTTTTTCAGAGCGTCAGCCACATATGATACGCGTCACCGAGAGACGAACAAGGGAGCGAGCAGTCGAACGGCAGGCCGCGCCCGTAACAAGAGAATGTCCCGCGTATCCTCCACCTCCCTTTGTTGCTTCCCTTGTGTTCCGGGAACGGGTTTGAATTCTACTCCCGGCGCGGTAGACGCGAGTGATACAAAAAAGGAGATGGAAAAGGGGAAGGGAAAACAGGAAACGGACGCAGAGGGAAAACCGTCGAGTCGGTATGTCGCGAAAAGGATGGAAACCGTACACAAACCGTGGCCACGGCGCATAATGGTATCAGGTTTTTGAGGCGGTCAGATCGGAATACTCCTACAAAACTGACCGCTCACGTTTCGTGCCATGACATGCCGTTGCATTTTAAGTTGAAAGGGTAATTGACGTTTCGGATGGATTCCGATATCGGTTCCAGTTCGACTTCCCTCGATCCTTCCGCCGGTTAACGCGTTTCCCCCCTTCCTTTTTTTTTTCTTTATTTCGAATCGTTTGCTGATGGCCGCTTGATCCGTGAACACAGCGTAACTGCGATATTGCTCATTTATAAAACGGGCATTATCCGATTTAAATTCGTTTACAAATGTACAGCGTTACGCTACGCGAAGAATGCGATTCATTGATAAGATTTGATTTTAACGAGCATTAAATACGTTACAGTTTATATTGTAATTAAACGTGAGACTGGGAATTTTTAAATTGAATTTCTTTGCGAAACCGAGCGTCGCAAAAATTACCATTCTCTGCTTCTCAGCGAGAAATGATCTTTCTTCATTAAAAGAATTTTCGCTAAAAGGCAATTTTATGTCCAGCGGGTGTTCCAACGTTTCAACGATATTCGTTTACAAAAGCAAACGGCAAGTCAGATTCCCAGCCATCAAGATGGAATAACGATGAGGGAATGATACAGCCGGCGCGGCGTGTCCATGTTCCTCGAATGCAGTCGGATCAAATAAAGGAAGTTGTACACGCAAACGTATGGCATAACGGTATCGAGTTTTTCTAGCCGTCTGGATCAGAATGCCTCGGCTCGCCTCAGAACTAACCTACGCTGCATGTGGTAGGTATCCGATGTGCTCGGTGCATGCACATATGTACATTACTTGTATCGTAGGTGAAAAAAAGGTATCTGTGCGCTTTAGTTGTCAGCGTTTCTCAACCTTCCAAAAATCGAAACAATTTCATATGAAAGCGTTGGGTCAACAATTATCAATCGTATGATCTTCCGAATGCGAGGATTTGAACATAGATACTTGAAGTTCTAATAGAAGTCTGTTCCAAATATAATACAGACAGTTAATTATCATTGTAATTTTAATTCAAGGATCAGGTATGAATCTCACCCTCTTTAACGCTAGATTGCCCAAGGAAGTAATTTCGACTGCTTTTTAGTTTCAATTAGAAAAAGAATAATGTATATAATGATACAATTCCTTAGAAATGTTTTTTATTGTTAATATTTACTAATAACCTGTCTAATAACTGTGAATAATGTAAGAAAATATTAAAAATCAATTTTAAGTAAATTTCTTTACACCTTAGTTATTCTTTCACAATGAAGTGATTTTCACTATTTTTGAGCAATATAGGTATATACTAAGTTTCATTCTTTCCAGTGTTAAGAATGCATTTCGTGTCATTAAAAAAATATGGAGCTACGTACTTGTGGATTTATGATCGTACACGCAATAAAAAGATCATAAATATCGAATAATATTAATTAGATTTCGGAAATATATAATAATGATTGAAATGAGTCGTTGAATTATTTCACGCGCACGTAAAGGGTTGAGAATAACCGCGGTGGTTAACGAAATGGGAGACGAGGCAAGGTCCAGACGGCACGTGATAACCACTGATCGCCGGACAGGCAAACAATAAAGGCTTTCGTACAAAGCCCAGGGGCATTCCTATCCATTCACACATGCAGCAAAGTCCTCTGGACAATGCTAAAGCTCGCAAGTCCTGCACAGTCGGCAGGCTCGATATTAAAATACTTGAGCATATTCCCGACGAGTCGCGCTAAGAGCCGAAAAGCTTAAGCCGGCAGAGGCAGGCGGGCAACACCCCCACCTCGCACGCTCAAAGAAGGAGCAGTAGTTTCCGTCGAAGGATCCTTTTGCTTCTGATACAAGAAATTCCAAGGATTCTGCACGAGCGTTGTCACAACGCTCCCCCGCCTCTGTGCCTCCCGCCTGATCGATTCCCCTTTGTGACACGCACACCCCACGCTTTCCTTATCACTGAGAAATCTGCTTATACACCCCGAAACTCGTGATACCTTACTGTCAAACATTTTTATAGACGCTCGTATAGTTCAAAAGCATAGGATGTTACGAGAGTTTCGTTATAAAGCGGCCCGCGCGCGTTCGAACGCGGGGCGAACGCACCGGATTCCAAAAGTCGATGCCTCTATCGCAACGCGTTCCAATGGGATTTTTCTAAAGCTGGCTCGCGGCTTTTGTTACAACGCGATAGCTTGCTACGACGTTCTATCCTATTGTGGAATGGTTAGATCATTTTTTCGTGCCCCGGTAAAGGATCGCTAATTCCTTTTTTTTTCTCTGTGTATTTTAGTACGATCGTTATCAATGTTTTTAATCACGTTTTCAGAGGAACGGAAAAAACTGAAGCTGTTGTTTTTTTGTCTGTTTTAATCTACGAATTACAACATGCCTCCCGCGTTCCTCTTCCTTTTTGATGGGAGCTCGTAACTTTCGGGTAAATCTTTATCGTTTATTAAATCGAATCCGCGCGCACATAGGGACCATTACGTAATTGAACGAATTACCTAGACCAGGAGCTTTTATTCGTTGTACGCACACGCGCACAGTGCAACGCTAGCGAGGACGAAAAATATTACTCAAGAAATAATCAACGCGAAACGAAAAGGCCGTCACTTTTTAATATGTCGAATAAAACTGTGAAGCTTTGATAACAGACCGTTCATTACGTACGATACATTCAACTTACAAGAGTCTTCTTTTTTTCCGGATGAAACTGATAATGAATATTTGGGCAATAACACTTTCGAACACAGTTTTTATTGATACTACGATGTTGATTTTGCACCGCGAAAGCCGGTAGAACGATAATTACGTACATAGCATCCAACGAAGTTATTACAATTTGAAACCTTTTAAATACATTTTTCTCCTTTTAAATAAAATATTGCACGGATGTTTTGTAATTACTCCTTTTCCAGCAACGTTAAATACGCCTGCCTATTTATTAAACGACCGTAATAATCCCAACACATTCGCGTATTAATTTCGAATTCGCTGTGTAAAGATCTGGTCAGATCTAAGTCGACGAACCTGTTTGCCAATTTTCCTTTGATCTTGATACACCGGCGGGGTATCGTAACATCGGTATCGATACGGCCGCGATTATGCCGCACGTGTACGCACGGTTGATACGTTTTAATTCGCATTGGGGACACACACAGCGTCCTTTCGGTGCTGGGTATAATCAGTACCGTGAGCCGTGTACAGTCTCGAGCCATCCCCGGAACCCCTCTTGTCCCACGGGGACGTGTCCTCGTTTTCTTTTTTCCCCTCTCTCTCTATCTCTCTTCGGTTTCTTTCCTCGAGGAAATTCAGAGACACGGCTGTCCAAGTTCGTGTACACGCATACATGCCCGTTACGCGCGGTCGTATGAGTGATAGAGTGCAGGAACGACAGACGAAACGCCAAAAAGACACTCGGCACCATTATAGAGGGTGACGAGCGTATAACGGCGTTCCTCTGAATAATTGAAGTTCGATCCTCGCTCCTCGAGAATATTAATGGAACCTGCCTTTCCCTTACCCCTGCTCCCTGTTTCTCTCTTTCTCTCCCCGTCTCCGTTCGACCCTCTTAGATCGAAACTCCCATCCCACCTGTATATTTCACGTCTTCGTTCGAGCTACCGGTTATTGTCGGCTTGATAATTCATGCTGAATTAAGTGTCACGCTGATTTTCATTGTTCGCGAGCGAAATCGAACATTGTAACTATGCTTCTTCGGTTCATCCGATAAAAATTTCTCACGTCACGCAGTTCTAGAACTCCCATCCCATGTATATATTTCACGTCTTCGTTCGAGTCTCGCTACTGGTTATTGTCGGCTTGATAATTCATGCTGAATTAAGTGTCACGCTGATTTTCATTGTTCGCGAGCGAAATCGAACATTGTAACTATGCTTCTTAGGTTCATCCGATAAAAATTTCTCACGTCACGCAGTTCTAGAACTCCCATCCCATGTATATATTTCACGTCTTCGTTCGAGTCTCGCTACTGGTTATTGTCGGCTTGATAATTCATGCTGAATTAAGTGTCACGCTGATTTTCATTGTTCGCGAGCGAAATCGAACATTGTAACTATGCTTCTTCGGTTCATCCGATAAAAAATTCTCACGTCACGCAGTTCTAGCTACATACAAGAAATAACTCTTATCACCGTAAAATAGAACTGTCTTCATGTCTTAACATCCGCGGTTCAATCGATAACTGCTTATTTATATCGCAACAGACTTTATTTACGGTTTACCTTGGTTGTCTTCAATTTCCATTTAGCCGATCGCTAATTACAACCCTGTTTTACCTCTCACTCGGTGAATGTTGACACTCTCATTAGCATCGAGGCGAGCCACCCTCTACCTTAACTTCGGTCAAAGATGGGATCGCCGCCGAAGGAATGAACGGTCATTATCGAACAACCGATAAATCAATTTGCATTCAATCTCCACGGGCAGATTTAAGCGAGCTCGGATCGCTCAAATATTTTATCCAACAGCGCGTGAAAATTGCTAAACGCGTTATCCAATACTCTTCTTTCACTAGAACTTGAACCCGATAATTGTGCAGAGAAGAGAACTATGTTCTCTCGAAAAAGTTGTTTTCGTAGAGAAGCGAGTGGGTGAGATGAGAGTACTTGTCGGTATACCCGAAAAGAAAGAGAACCTCTTGATCCGAGGGTGAGGAGGCTGCCGGTTTCGAAGGACAGGACACGGGGGTGGCATCGAGGAGAATATTAGGGGACCTGGAGATCGCGAACGGTAAGGGGGGTGGTTCGAATGGTAGGGCTAGTTCCATTGCAGACATAACCGCACTTTGCTGCATTAGCTTTTATGTTAGTACATTCGACCATGCGGCTTACCTTCCTCTTAGTAACGTCCATCTCGACGTTAGGCGCGCGTATATATATACAGGTACATTTCGTCCAGAGCGTTTCCAGTTGTAAACGTCGAGTAGCAGTAACCATCATCGTTCCACAATGTTCACGGTACGACCGTTACTTGCAAGCTAGCCACTGTTTTAAGGCTTATCTAACGACTTCCTGATGGGGGAACCTCAACTGGCTTAAACACTCGTTACTCGGCGCTGACCTTCGCTTCGGAGAACCGATTTTCTTTTTACCTTCCGGCCTTTACCCGGCACCCTTAATCCTCTCGGCGAATCCCAAGGTATCGCGTTAAATATAACTAACAATCATCGCAGCACAGTGTATACTCTTTTAATATTTTATCTATCGAGAATGCCGAAGTACTTGTTTCTATCGGCAAATAATATTTTCATTCACAACGTTGATTCGTGGAAGAAAATAATTTGCGGAGGGAAGGGTTTGTGAAAGAACGATTTCTCATAATGTTCGATGCACAATGAATTGTCAGCCCGTGTGGACGCGCACCGCACGGAACAATCCCCTAGCAGACGCATTCAATAAAATCCAATTTGGTGGTGGCTCGTGCTCTCACCAGCAAAATTAGGAGCGTGTGTACGCGGTTTGGCTCGGAATATACGAAACCTACCCTTGGCCCAACAATTCTGGACATTCCTGCAAATAATTTCGGGTCACCCGCAAGCCTGGAACGTCCACTATCGTCGTCGTCGTCGGCGTCGGGGTGCAATACAAGTGCGGGGCTGATTTCCACCCGGAATGAAATAGTGAAAGTGGGACTTATGAAGTTCTCTCCGCGGCTCGTGATGTGTCATTAAAAAGGAAACGACGCTACGCGACGCGGACGTTAAATAAAACGGATCTACGTATTACAATAATTAGAGAGTGCAAAGCTACAGGCATTTCCCTAGCCGTACGACCGAATTAAAATAATGAAACTGTAATTTAATATCTCTTTGTGAAGCCGAGGGTAGCAGAATGAAAAAGGTAGTCGATAATGAAATGTTCTTAAACAAAAAATAGTTGAAAAAAATTCAAATAACATATGAAAGGGAAGTAAAATATTTTATAAAATCGAGTCCTCGTACTTTCACAGTTCCGCTGCGTATATCGAGGTTTCGTTACATTTTTTTCACCAGAATGGAATATCTGCTGTTTAAAATAAGCATATTTCATCGTGTTCATTGTACAAATTTGTTACGCATACTCAAGCGAAACGAAATGAAATCAGACCGCGCGGCAAGGATGTGCGGTCGTGTAATTAAAAGTGATCTTAGAAAAGTTCGCGAACATTCCATTTTCGCGCAGGTACTCTGCCTTTATTTCACGAATATCATCGGAATGTAATTACGTGCCCCGGTGTTCTTTTTTCCTCTCTGTATTAATACCAGAAATTTTTACTCAGACGTACCTACCTACAACTTAATTAAATTCAATTTAAAATTGTACGCAACATGAAAATCGGAAAGTAACTCGAACGAATAAAAGATCGGCATACCTGCCCAACAATTACAGAAACTGAACCTTTCATCAAATGACTTTATTCGTTATATTTTACACATTGCCTGAATCGAAAACGGAAATTTTATCAATTCAGATTTTTTAATGAATCACTCCGTATTAGAAAGTCAGCGTTCACGCTGGTTGCTATTCTCTACAATTTGATTATTTTCAAATATTTGCTGTTTCCGCGAATCGGAAGAATTACTTTCGGCATTCGGCGCGATCGATGCTTTTTACATCGGCGAGCTTTGACGGCAGGCCCTTTGCTCGGGATGCAAAACGAGCTTGCCGGGCAAACCAAGGGTGTTGTTTCGGTAACGCTCCCACGGCCTATAATACAACAGGAGCACGACCTCGACGAGTGTATACGAGAGCACCGGGGATAATTAAGGTTCAGGACAACCTATGCGGCTTTTGTACTCGCTGCTGGAGGTGAATTCGGTACCAGTAAGGGAACAGAAGGTTTCCCGAATGGAGGAGTGCCAGATGGGGTGAGTAGCAGTTGCATCTTGATTTACTCTACCGGCGAAATTATAGCGAGCTTCCGTCTTAATTGAACGAGCAATCCGCGAAAGATTCGAGTTCAGACATTTCCTGGCCATTCACTGGCTTGAATATTTACTTGAATATATTATTAACATTAATTAAATAAATAGTCAATGTTAACCCTTTGCACTGGATAGGTGACTCTCAGTCACCATTTGTTTGATAAAATAATTTTTATTGTTATAAGTAAATAATTCTTGCTTCAGTATATTATTGATTGAATTAAACTTAATTATTATAAAATTCATACGTAAATTAATGTAAAGAATGTCGAAAGGAATAATGTAAAAATAATAATAATTTTAATACATTAATTTGCATGTAAAAAATCCACGAAATATTTGTGGAAAAATTCTTCGAGTGCCAAGGGTTAATTCCCCCATCTGTTCAATTTTTAGAACATCTCCACCATTTTCTTAAAAATGCACTATGGCATACGTATAATAATTTCTATTTTGATAAACCAAATAATTATTTGCTACAAGTTATTGATGAATATGTAAACTAAAAATGAATTGGTTTTTGATGATTTTAGGGTAACGCGTTTTGGAACGAACTCTTAGCATGCTTGCTTAACCTGTCCCTCCGTGCTCGTCTGTCGGCCTCTCCGACCGATCCTACCCCACACTCCACCGACAACGACTTCTACGTCACTTCCATTCCGACCGTTCCCCTTCCAGCCCGCGTTTTAGTCGTCTCCGTTTTGCTCGAGTTCGTTTTCCTACCCAGCCACTACCGCCGGGCCTCGAAATTACACGCGAGTAATTTATAATTTAGACGTCGCTGGAAGACGACGAGCAAGGCGACGAACTCGACGTCGCCCGATTGGGGAGGCGCGTGTGTGGCCACGCTTGTCACTTCCGTTTAATGTCACCCATCCTCCCAACTCTTTCTCGGTTATTTTTATCAGATTTCCTGCGATACCTCAAGATTAAGTAAACACGGAAACGTTCCTGATGGAGAATTTGTCACGGTAAAAAGATTTTCAAAAATCTTCATTATAACGTGTAATCGAAAACTGACTTAACAAAATTTTTAACGATAATTAACGTTAAAAAGGGACTCCGAAATTGTTGACAAACACTGTCGTCAATATTGTATGAAAAATTGGGGTAAGCTGTTATCGCGTGCAAAAATTTGTTCTTTCCGGTGTGACGCGTGTGTGATTCAAGAAATTATAATTCCTTCTCGCGGGGTGTCGAACGCCGACCAGAATGTAATTCCAAACTTTAAATTGAGAAGCAAACTTCCTCGTCGCGCTCCCCGTGAAACGGCAAGATGTAACGCTCGCGCAGCCGATGGGACACGAAAAATCGACTCAATTTCGACAGCGAGAAGAGAGAAATTCGCATGAATTCGCTCTTTATGGATTAAGCTTTGAGAACTTTCTCATTATTTTAATTGCTCGCGCGTTAAGCTAGTTAGCTGTTGATGCGCGTCACGAAGGGGGAACTTCCACAATAATTTATCTTATACCGGTCGCCGCGACGCTATAATCTTCGCCCGTGAGTCCAACGCTTACGTTAACTCGAACGTCGAAACTCGATTGCGAATCTCAACTTGCTAATACCCGATTGCGCCAGAGTTTTATACAATCTTATATGTCTCGCCGAAGTAATTGTAGTAGAGATTGGAGGTGGTTCGTTTTAAAAGCTTGTCCTTTGTTAATAGCATTAAACTCGTTCGGCAAACAATACGCCGTCGGTGCACGTAAAATTCTACGTGAATTTTATCCAACAGAATCTGTATTTCAAAAGATCGACGCGACTACAACGTATAACGGTATCGGCGAGAGGTAAAACTTGTAAATTGCTTTCTACCAAGCGTGCGTTTAGGCGTCACACGTTTTTAACGTGAACTTTCAACTATTTCAGGCACAGCATGCGACAGGTAAAATATATTGACAAAGAGCAATTAAGGCTCTCATAAAAATAGCGCGTTTTTAAAATTTCGTATCAAATTAAATAACGCTCGAATCTATCAATAAAATCGATATTGATTACAGCGATAAATTGTTTCCAAAACTTGATAAGTGAAACATCAAGGATTTAATGTGATCGCTGCGTCGAGGTAAAAAGTGTGCCAATCTTAAACGTAACTGATTATTTCCTATGGAGTCTGAGGGTAACGTAAGGCAGCAGTTCTATGAAATTATCTGCTGCGGATGGGACACGAGGTGGCAGGACCGGATTCCGAAAGGCAACATCCAGCGCAACGAAAATCGCATCAGGCCTCCCTGCCATCCCTCACTCAACCTCTTTACCATCGGAAAAATATTCAGACTGGACCGACCTAGACACCCTTACATACAGGGTGTGTCATTCAAGATCAAGTTAAACTGTTAATCCTAACTTTATTAAGGTTCGTCGTAATCAGATTTTCATTTAATAAAACTCGAAGCATTTAAATACTTCAGAACTGAGATACTTCATTAAATCTGGAAATACGGTTATAACAGAAAAGATTACGGTCGCACAAGAAGATTTATTGTAATTAATATAAATAAATCTATGAGTATGAATATCCTTTGATCCTGAATTCGCGTCCCACCAGAGGATATTTATCCTTGCTTTGAGGAATTTGAAACGTGGATATACCGTCGCACGTGTGCACCTACGCGAACTGTAAAATATTCAAAATCCATACGGGTATTTACAGGGGCGGCTGAGCCCGTAGGTTGTAACGTGGTCGAGGTTTATTATATTTTAGACGTGTCTCTTTCCGCTTACCCCATGGGACGACGACTCTTCCGCCGGATAAGACAGCGGGAAAAGAGGAAGACGAATCGAATTGAATGCCAGGACGGATACATGGTCAATCGAAGCGAATGACAAAATTTACTAAATAGAAGCTAAGTAATCTCCTGTTTCAACCATATAATTAGATGTTCATAAGCAGCGAATCACAGAAGTATTCAGACACATTTTAACACTATTTCTGCCATGAGGTGTCAAAAGACACCTTTCGAATTTTAACTGAACATTATTTACCAAGTTTAATCATTTCTCCACAATTAATTTTTTTGACTTTTGTTATAATAGCTGTTAAATTAATTCAGCGATATCATTTTCCTCCAGCTCATCCTGGATTTAAAAATGTGCGTACGGTTCGAAATAAGTATGCACAAAATCGCGGTAGAAACAGTGTTAAAACGTAATAACGTGACTCGCTGTATGCAGTGTGTACGAATACATAATAATAACGACATAAAAGAAATTATGAGGAAACAAGAGTGGAAGTTGAATTTTCGAATCCGATCGCTTGAAATTTGCATATGCAATATAGTAACTTAATAATATACGGATACGACGGGGTAGGATGGGGGGAAATTATTCAAACGAAAAGGGTGAATGAATCGGAACGGATCTTTCAGAAAGGATATGCGGGAGAGCACAGGGAAAAATAGAAGAGCGAGAGAGAGAGACGTGGAAAAAGAGCAAATCGATGAAGTGAGAGAGGGGAGATACACGGGGTAAGAACGAAGGGGTAGATACCATTTTTCAGTCTAGCATCCATGAATCTGAAATTGAGTGGATCAGCCATCTGCGCCGCTGTATCCACTTACGGTAGACAGATCTGTACGTAACGAATGCTTCCTCAAGCAAGCAGTAAATTACTTACTCGTCCGCATTTTCATTCGGATTTTAATTCCGA
>SHCU01000108.1:246777-257260 GCA_004307685.1 Ceratina australensis
TTTTTATTTTAATTAAAGAAATTAAATGCCCATTTCCTATTTTTTATCCGGACTACATCATCGCGATTCTGTAGGTTAAAGAGTTAATGACATAGTCTTTACTCTGTCGGCGGGAAGTCGGTGAGGTAGAATTTAAAAAAGAGAAAAGGTTTCCATATCCCCGATGAGAGTGGCTACTCTCACGCGTACATACGTGTACATAGACGATAGGGGGAGAGGGACGGAGGGTTACGAGTCTTTATATGGTATACGAGCACATAAGCGCACGTACACGTGCAATATGCGAGCAGCGGCGGAGCAGCATGAAACTTGCACCGAGACCCAACACCAAACAACGGACAATGCTGATTCGCCGTTTCCAGGGAAGCCTGGAATCCGGGATGTCAGCCGGCTCGTCTAATTCTGAATTTAATAAACACATACCTATCCACGCGGCAGCCATTCAACGCGCGGCGGATGTTTGACCCGTTAGGAGGTATAGGTGCGCCGCGAACGTGCATGTACCTACACCTCGAACCGCGGCGTGAACTGCGATAAATAATAATTAAGGGAACCTGTTGTACCGCGACGGGATACGCATTAAGGAGATTAACAATAAGAGGAAAGCAACGTTGCCGAGAACATCGTCGCTGCTTCGTTCGCGCGATACGAATTCGAATTTTGTACAACTTTCTCCCGTGCGGCTTCCCGAGACGAGATGGATTAATCCGTTGATAGAAAATAACGGCGACGGGCCGTCGTAACCGTTCGATTTTAAGTATTTAAAGAGACGATTAATAGGGAATCAATGGGGAGAATGGGCCGACGATCCCTTCCCTTTGGAAACTTTAGTAATTACTGATAATCTCGCGCGGACCGGACGGTGAGAAAACATTAAGAAAACGATGGAAGCGAGGGGAAACGAGATTTGTTCGAGAGGAAGGTACATAAGTTAGAATCGTGAGTTGCTTAATAAATTAAACGATTAGCCTCGCGCGAGGAACTTATATTCTTTCTTCAGGCCGGGACAAACTACTCGAATTAAGAAGGGAAAGAACGAGAACTTAGCATTTATAATTAAATTTCAATCTCATTAATACCCCAATAAATTCCGCTCGATCTCGTCGTGCAGTTTGTAAAATCGATACAACATTTTTCATGATCCATCTCAAGCAGACCTTCCCTTCAAACACGCATTCCCGTTTAATTACCGTTCGCTGCAGTGTTCGCGCGATACCAAGAACGAACTCGCAGCGTTAATTGTTTTACTTGCTGCCAGCATATTTTCTGCCTGTACCGAGGGGTGAACTTTTACCGTATAATACTTACGGCCAACGCGTAGCCGTCATAATAATCCCGTGGAAAACTGGGCTAACTCACGGCTCGTTTTACACGTTCGTAAACGCGGTTAAATAAATTCAACCGAAACTAACGCCGGTTAAAAAAGGAACGAACGGGCCACAAACGACGTTACGCGCGGCGTTAGTGGCCGAGGGATTCAAGTTAGACGCGCGCGAAACCAATCCGCGGCCGGATGTAAAACGAAGAGTCTGCCACGCGTTAACGTTGACACGAAGGCTCATCGGCGCGCAAACATCTAAAACGCGTGAGAGCCACCGAAATTGTGGCGCATTCGAAGGAGACTTTACACAGCCTTGTACAAACAACGGTTTAACGCGGGGATAGGGTTAATGAAAGTCGTTTGAGAACGACGAGAACGACGTCGTATCCAGGGAAGCCGGGGACGACGGAAACGGGGCTTAACGGAATAAGTAAGGCGACCGCCTACCTACGTTCGGAGGATACCCGCCGCGTGGGGTGCGAGAAATAAGTAAGGGACAAGCGCGAACGTGGCTACGGAACGTTCAACCCGTGAAACTAGGGGAATTGGAACAGATTTACTTGGCTTCCACCAGTCTTCCGCCTCCCTGTTCAACGATCGTACGCCAGGCATCGACGCGGGGTGAAACCGAGGGTAGAAAAGAAGAGAGTCGCCTCTTCGAGAAGTTTCCCCGTGCCTCGATTACGCTCGCACGAGCGTCCACGTTCACATCGACGGAACTTGCTGATAATTGGACGAGTCTCCGCTCGAGATGCTTGTAAATTGATGCGCGGATCGTTTGAACGAGAAGAAATTGAAACGAGAGAGGAAATCATCATCGTGAGTTCGTTTAGAAACGGTCTTTGCCTCTGTAATATATTTTTTTTTATCACCGTATCCAGTTAAAAAGGAATATGTATTGCGAAATGAAATTGTCACTGTTTCAAGTATCGATAGAAGTATGAAACGTTTCGATTACTCGGTAAGCCGCGCTGTTTCAAATACGTTAGAAGATCTCCCTCTTGGCAGCTGAGGAGTACAAAGTTTATATCGCAAAACGGAGGCTCGCCGGGCTAATGAACGCGCGTTCCGATTCAATCATCGAAATGAACCGAACCACTTTCGTCGGTACCGTGCCCGCTTTACCGGATCGTACGATCGAGTTTCTTCGTTCAGCAGAAAATTAGATGGGCGAAGTGAACAATCAACCGGTTGTTTAGCCTGTCTGGAGCAAACCAGCCGGGTGGACATTCAACGTCCGCCACCGGTAAAACCCGGCTCGCTCCCCCGGCTTAACGGAGATTTCTCACGAATGTACAGAAAGCCGGGCCCGTCTTAAGGAACGTTTAGACCGAGCCAAAGCTTCCCCGATTCAAAATTCAAATGTAAACAAGTGTTATTTGATCGAGCGGATGAATTCAGGGAAGCTAAATCAAACTGAAAATTCGAGAAAAAAATATAACAATGGAAAAAAATTGATACGTAGTATCGGTGATTTTCAGAGGAATATGAAAGCTGCTTTGAAATGTTGTAAAGCGGTTCGAGTCACTTGTACTACTTTGTCTATTCTAGCGTTAAAACGTGGCTGGATTTTGGTGAGGGAGTCCAGACGTGCCGGGAGAAGTTGGAAAATAAAGGCGAATCGAGAGAGAAAGAAGAAAAGGGAAAGTCGATGAATGGGGGGAACGAAATCGCACGGGATCTCGTGGATTTTCGGATTTCATGCTTCTTAGGCATCGCTTCGATACGTCTGCTCTCTGAAGAACAGTTTTCCTTCTTGCTATGCCAACCGCCGCGTACAGGATGCTCGGGCTAGCCTCCATGTCCTCCTCGAGGTTCCTTATCATCCAAACTCCATTCAAACCGTCGTTCAAAGGCGATTTATGGTGGACGATGCTTGTCGAGAAGAATACTAAGCCGAAAACTGAGGATCGAGATTTTGGTAACTTCTTCCCGTGTAGTTTACGTACCTCCCTCGCGATTATAAATAGATATATTAATTGTTGCGAAATTTTACGTAAGAAGTATTTTAAGAAGAATTTTTCATAATTCACCGAGACGTTTTAAAGGGGGGAAAATAAACGAAACGATTAACGGTTAAACGAAGGACAGAATAATGCAAAACACAGATAATTAAAGAGCGTGAAAAAAGAGTTAGAGAAAGAAGGATGTGAAAACGGCAGAAAGGGCAAAAGCGAGAGAGAAGGATAATCCCTGGCCGCTGTTAGGATTTCGATCGAATCCAATTAATTCTTAGGGACGGGCAACAGCAATATTGCCGCTGTCACAGCACAGTGGGACTCTCATCAACGAGCGACGGAGAGGTAGAGAGAACGAGAAGGGTAGACGGGGCTAGAGTCACCGGTGGGCGCTATCAACGAAATTAAAATAATCGCATAAAAGCAGAATTCTGAGCATCCATCGGCCACCCCAATATAATCCCTGCTAATGAATAGCAAACAACGATGCACACTTCTGGTTAATACCGCGTGCGCCGTTTCTATGATTAAAGAACTTACTATACCGCGAGACCGTGCCGCCGTCGTAAGTAACGCTGTATATCAAATTAAATTCCATGAAATTGGTATCCAAGGTTTCCGGCGAACCGTGCAGTTGGAATATTAAACGGCAGATTATCTTAACTACCCATCGTTGTCAAGAAAATATTCTTCTTCATCTATTAACTCGCGCAATAACGCACGCTCGCTTGCGATATTCCAAATTGCTATTGAGTATCATAAATAAACAGTGAAATTTATTCCTCTTTTTATTTAAAACAAAATGCATTGTCGCACTTATTTATTTCAATAATATTTATGAATCACTAATTTCTTTACGTAAATAACAGCTAGAGAGATTTTTAATCGTACAACTGTTAAATGTTCTTTGAGGTCTTGTCAAAGGAGCTAATGACCGAAACGAAGCGAGAAAACGCGAGAAGCTACATTAACGATAAACACACGAAGCACACTATTCGGTCTGCCAACGGTGCACGCACACTTGAGCAATGAATTGTCCGAGTTATATCATATCCTACGAATAAACGTACGGATACCGTGTAGGACGGTACATACGACGCATGGCACATGCCGCGGCACACGGGGCGTACCGTACCGTGCCAGGAGAGCACGGGAGGGTAAGAGAAGTTTTGAGAGCACTACAAGGTATAGAAGCTCATCGACGCGTCAAAGTGGTCCCCGCCAATTTCATAGGAAGGTGAACAAACAGCGGTTCTCAAGGCTGTCTTCCATTGAAAAATATAATTCGGTACTGCTAATATCGCGTGATAAAATAATGAGTTAACGGGGAAGAATCGATTGCAACTGGCTACCTTAAGAGACAGATAATGATATATTAATAAGCTTGAAAAATGAGAGGGCGACGGTAATAATGGTCAGATTTTCGTTTTGATGAAAGATGGAAATTGTAGGATAACCGTTCAAATACATACAGCGGCAGGTATCAATGGGCGTTATCAATACCCTTCGTAATCGATAGGTTATATAACAGTTACAATGCACGGTTACATTACGTAACGGCATTATTTGCGCGCAGCCTTCTATAAATCTCATTAGCCGTCATTAACATTCGTCTGTAATCTGCATTAAATGAGCTCAACGTTGGACGAAAAAATTGATCCACCGAAGTCGATGCCGGTATGATTATCAATCAGACCTGATTTTCAATCCGTTACGTTTCAAGTCTCGCGACTCAATTTATTATTTCTTTCAAATGAAACACTGTCCAATTAATATCATATTCTCGCGCACAGTCTAGAGTTTACAGAGGAATTACAAGCGTAGAAATTTTCGAATATGTACCATCGTGCTACAGCCCAATTAAAGTACATTATTAACTTTGAATCATGGCTAACTACCAGATATGCTGATCAATAACTCCATGCCGTTTGGAGCTCGCGAGTTCGGAGCGTTGTAGGCGTCGAGTGAAATTTTCGAAATCCGTGGAAAACGGTCGCGTATATCGCTGATCCGCCGCGTCGTCATGCGCCGCGGCGCTCCTAAATATATATTATGTCTCCGAATTATAACAAGCGTCCCGAGATTATGCAAATGTTTAATCGCGAAGGAGACCCGCTAATGGGAAGAAATTGCAGCGCTGGCGTCAGATTAAGAGTCGCCCTCTCAAGGACCAACCCTGCAGAGACAGCGGGAACAACCTCCCTAAGAACTCCTTCTCCCTTAACCGCTCGCTCTCACCCCTTTCGCCCGGCCCCGCAACCCGCCGACTTGCTTGTCGGGCTCTACCCGAGATAAGGATTTAATTTTTGGCCAGCCTTTAATCCTAATTCCGAGTTACTCGGGAACGGTCGCATCACACCTCGGTAAGCTCCGCCAGTTTTTTTTTATCACGATCTTGACGATTTGTAACTGGAGATAATCAGTTGTCTTCGATTCTTTTATTTCTAATTTAAAACTCAAACACGGAAGCAGACGCGAAGGGAAGTGAAACATAAATATAAATGTAAGTAATTGATAGTGAAATGCACTTTTAAATCGTAATTTGAAATAACGATCACGAGTACATTTCTTTAGATTGTCATCGACCATTTCTGCACGCATATATGTGCACACGTGCAGGATATTTGTTCATGTATATCTATGTACATTCGTCGGTATAAAGTTTGCTACAGTTCTCTCACGGAAAACGTTCATTTCATTTTTTCCTGCCGGGAATATGTTATACGTTAAACAAACAAAACGTTTCAACTTCCCATCTCCGGTGGAACGTGTTACGGATTTCCTCAATCACATGGAGCAGCAACGAGTGAGAAAGCCGGGGCGAGAACCCGGACTGGTTAATTGAAAATGTTTCATCGTCTAAATTAATGTAAATATTATTATTCCTTTTCACCGTGACGGTGGCGGAGGTGTCGCCGGTTTTTCGGATAATCGCCCGGATGATAATGAGAATCTTTCATCGGCAGCGTCGTGTTTTAATGCGTCGCGTCGGCCGTCGACGAAATTCCTTGCTAGGAAAAGGGCCCTTTAGTTTTAATCTCGTTACTTAAATTCTATCAAGGGGATAACACCTATTAATTCGTTCCCAGAATGAACTCGTTAAAGAAGCTGAACTTGGCCGCTATATAATTTCGTTAGCCTGTTCGAAAATATTCGACCGTTCTTTTGAACAATCAAGAGGAAAGAAATAATCGAGAAGCGCTCGTCGTCGAATATGCTCCCGCACGAATCGTAACAGCAATAGAATTTCAGATCAAGTATATCTCTCTTCGATTATTTTCGTCGCTATTTTTTTACAACAAAAAAAAAAGAAAAAAAATATTTGATGGTAACCTTGTGACGAATAAAATATAGCGACGTGAATCTAGTGTAAACATTCATTTCTCTGTTTGCCAAGCCGGTTTAAAATGTATCTTGCAATTCGATTAATGGATTCAGTCATTAAAAAACAGTCGCAACGTTTAAAGAAATATTTTTCATGCAAACCAAAAGCTTTTCCCTGCAACGAACAGTTTTTTCAAGGCTTCGTTTTTACGTAGTATTGTTATTAGACAACTGACCCGATTTCGTACTGTTAGAATTTCAACGACTCGGTAACACCAGTTTATCGATTCAGTCGCGTAAAAAAAAGCGTCGAGATATAAATTAAAATTTAAGCAGCTCGCAGCTTCTTCTTTCCCGATATCGATTGACGTATCGAGAGCCCGCAGGAGTAGCAGACTGCAAACATGGATTACAGGATTACGAGCTTTCGCCCTAAGTCAAGTATAAGAGCAACGTCCTTACGCTCGCGTATATCTACGCCGCGGCAGGTTTATGCAAAGTGTGTGCATAATTTAAAAGAATCACGTTAATCGGTTTCCGGCTTCAGTCGAGTTCAGCGTTTACGATTATTTCAGATTACCGGTAAATCCTCAAAGCACGTTACTACCCCATGGACATCGGGAAACGGTATTAACAAGAAATCATGTAAGACCGGGTGGAAATCTGTTCCTCGCATCGGGGGATGACGATATACACGCGCGGTGTCGAGCACTCTGCGCGAATTAACAGACTCGGTACGGTCTATAGGTACGCGTATTAGTACAGTTTTCATCCTCATTTCGTCACGTTACGTTGGGGTTGTACCGCGAGCAAGCTCGACGGTATTCTCTGTGAGCAAGCGTTACCCAGTTGTACAAACAATTAAACTAATTGTTAAAGTGATAAATACATATGCGCGCGCGGTAGTATATCCCCCTGGGATCGATATATCCCGTGTTCACGAGGTAGTACCTGCGTACTCGACTATACAGCAAACACGTTGTTACAAGAGCTGCCCTGAGTGGCACGTGTTGTTCTTACCCGCAACGTGAACACACGTAACAAGCGGGAACGAGACTGAGGCACGCCGAAAATGGACGTGTACGAAAGAGATGTACCGTTTAAAGGGGATAACTATGCATATTGCGATTACGAAATAATATGTAATGTAGGTAAAGCTTCGGACGATTATTCCGGACTCACTACTGCTTATGTGTGAGTTCTCTAGTGGGGCAATATTCACAAGTAGTAAGAAATCTACTCGTTTATGTTTCAATGCTTTGGCAACATCATCATGTGCATTGAAACATAAATCAATAGATTTCTTATTACTTGTGAATATTGTCCCGCTAGGGAACTCACACACATGCAGTAGTGGATCCGGAAATATCCGAATTGAACTTCTGCTCCTCTTAATTCGCAAGACAACTCATTCGTTCCGGTTTGATTGGTTTGTTTCTTTCGCGAGTCGCAATCCGACGTATAGGAGGATATGAATATATATTTTTAATGGTGATAACTGAAAATCTCCGTTGATCGATGAAACCGGGGTGAGAGGGTACATCTGCAGTTTTACAGGAAATTACAGCGAGCGGAAGTTACCTCTGCGCAAGATTACCAGTAAATTGAAATTGAAAATAGTCCAGCTGCTGATGCGGATGTTTATTCGCCCTGTACATGTTTTGCGACCGGTCTCATCCCGAGATGTAATGACGTTATTTTCCTGTCGTCGAGGGGAAGAACGTTTCGATCTCGTTTGTATCTCTAACACGAAAACTCGTATCAACATTATCGTCAAGATATATTCATGAAAATACGTATTTCGTTCCAATGGTACTGCGTTCAATCGCATAATATACGAAGTATTTTTTCATAACGTACTAATTGTTAATTCGATGAAACATTTATTCTGAACGTGTAACGTAAAATATAAAATCGATTAGGAAATCCAATCAACCAAAAATTAAATTACGTTTCATCTTTTCATCTTTCTTGCTGGATAACTTCCTGCGTAAATGTTTCTCTGTGCCGAGAGCACATTGCCGGTAAAGCTCGTTGTTTCATTGCTCTGCCCGACGCGCGTCGACAATTAATTTTTTAACGAATCAGGTAAATTCCACACGCAATCCCGGTTGTTAACTTTGTTTATTCAACAATTCACTCACACATTTTATCGCGATCTCACGTACACGCTTGAATCGGGTATCGCGTAACATACCAACAGCAGTAGATTAACATGGAATTCGCTGTTTCAATCGAAAACACGATTAATCTCTCGCGTGCACGTATCGTATTACGAAGATATAATTTTTTGCCCCATACAATCGAGGGAAAAGTAATTGTTACTCGAAATAATTAAAGATAACCGGCTCCTCTCTTTCATTCCATCCAACTAAATTGCGTAGCCTTTATTCCATATTTTTGATTATTTAGACGCAAATGCTTTAACCAATTGCGAGATCGATAAATAAGCTGCTGCTGGTGGTACTGCTGTTATTATTAATGAAAAATAAAATAAATAGATTATTTTATCATGATTTTTTAACCAGAATTAATACTGAATTTTCAAACCAAATAATTCTTCAAATTTTAATAACTAACCTTTAATCGCTGGGGTAAGACTGACTGCGAGATCAATGTCCCGAAATCGTCTGAACTGTGTCGCGATGAAAGCGCGGAGGAACAGTACGGTTCAATGCGCGTTGCAACGAGTGTGTCAAAACCGTTCGTACTTATCGGAATAGGTGCGAAGCAATTTCGCAATGGGGGAGCGGAAAGCAGCTTTAGTAACAAAAACCCGTTCGTGGAAGAGTGCGATATTACTTAATGCTCGGTCACTCGTACCGCCGCGCATTATACGGGCACACGCGTGCGAGAAAATTTCCTGACAACCAATGCGACGATAAGACCTGTAGGATTTATCTGAAATATTTTTTCTCAAATCTTTTTTTCAGTTCACAAAAATCGTTGTCCATCTCGCATCAATCGAATAAGATATTAAATCGTTATTCATTCACTGGTGTTCCCGTTCGACAACAATGCAGCTTTTCGTTACCACGTACAAGAATCATTAATGGGATGTTCGATTGCACGGGGCTATTAATTGCTGCCAGGCACAAGTTTACCGAGGATCTCATTTTAGCTAAAAGACTGAACCGCAGGAATATATCGCGGGGCACGATAATGAAGGCGGAAGAAGGAAGATACCCAAGCTATTCAGGAAGCGGAGCACTCAAGGAAGTTAAGTTTACAATCAGGTACGTTGAGAGGAAAGGTAAACCTACCGCCGTCCTACAAGTTAAAACCGACCGGCAGCGGCTAATGGGGTCCTAGCATCGAGTGACACGCGACAAAATAAAATGTCACTCTTATAAAGGGGTTTCTTATTTCAGAAGGCGTCACGCACATGGGGCATCGTACTTGCCTTCTTAAGGGGTTCCGCTTAATGGAAAGCCCGAATTAAATTTACCAATTTATATCGAGGATCGGAGCTCGGAACCAACCGAGAGACTTCTTGTACGAAATAACATTTATAAATCGTTCCTTCGCAAATCAGTCTTGTTCGCTCCTCTACCGGCTGATTGAAAGTATCCGTTTCCAATTTCGTAACGTCTTTAACTATCTAGCACGGTATCTGGCAAGTATCTTCGAAATTACTTTTAAAAGGGAACGCGAGAAAACGGCGGAACAATGAGAAACGAAGATTTACTACCCGCGTAAAAAGTCACTGGCCCTTAAGATAAAATGAGAGAGATCTCGCGTTCGATTCGAAGCGGTGGAGAGAAAAAGTTAAGGAACGCGAGTGCATATCGGCACGTTTTCGCAGCTTTTCGTACGGATCCATCGGGTAGGATCATTAAACGAGTAAGGAGAGAAGTTTACTCTCCCCTGCCGGTGAATG
>SHCU01000108.1:286858-318705 GCA_004307685.1 Ceratina australensis
ACGAATAGAAAATTGGGAGTATTATCCCAGCAGATAATATTTCTGTCTCGTTAAAAAACTTCGAGAAAAGGGCGGAGGAATCAGCTTTTCTAATGTCCTCAGCTCCTTTTAATCATTCTGTTCCTCGCAATTAATTCTCTAATTGCTTCGATTACACAGCTGTGCACCGGAGGTTCGGTGACCGATCTCGTGCAAGGCTTGAAAAGAAAAGGGAAACGTCTGACGGACGACCAAATAGCTTACATCCTCCGAGAGACAGTCGAGGCGTTGATTTATTTGCACAACAATCACTGCATGCACCGTGACGTCAAGGGGCACAACATTTTGCTCACCGAAGATGCTCATGTGAAACTGGTCGACTTCGGTGTTTCCTCGCACCTCGCCGAGACCCTAGCGAGAAAGAACACGTCGGTTGGCACTCCGTACTGGATGGCACCGGAGGTAAAGGGCAACGATTTTACACCGATCCATCTCCGATGTTAATACGAGCTTCGAGAATAATTTCATGATCATGAATAGGTAATAGCTTGCGAACAACAGTTGGACTCGTCTTACGATTCCCGATGCGACGTTTGGTCGGTCGGGATCACTGCGATCGAGCTAGCGGAAGGCGATCCGCCTTTATCCGAATTGCATCCGATGAGAGCGCTTTTTCAAATACCCAGGAACCCGCCACCATCGCTAAAGAATATGGATATTCATTCTACGGAGCTGGTGGACTTCATTACGGAGTGCTTGGTGAAAGATCTCGAGCACAGACCCTTTGCCAGTGAACTGAGGGAGCACCCATTGTTAACGAACATCGGGCCAAACGTAGAGAAGATCAGAAACGAACTTCGCGAGGAGATTCACCGTCAAAGGGCCGAGGGAAGAGTACAAAGGCAGCCGGAAGTGACGACCAAACATGGAAAATTGAAGACCGATCGGAAAGCCAGGCCGGAAAAAATGTACATGGACGATTTGGCTGCGTTGGACATGCTGTCCGAGGACGCGATCGTCGATCAGTTGCAACACAGATACGAACAAGCTCAAATATATACTTATATCGGCGATATACTCGTTGCCGTTAACCCGTTCACGAATCTGGGATTGTACACAGGAGTTGTAAGTACTATCGACTGTCATTAAAGACGTTGAATTAACCACGGAAACGTTGTTTACGCAGGAGCAAAAGAGATACAAAGGTCAGGCGAGATCGGACAACCCGCCTCACATATTTGCCGTTGCCGATGCTGCCTATCAAGCGTTGCTGCATCAGCGGAAAAATCAAGCGATCGTAATCAGCGGTGAATCTGGAGCGGGCAAAACAGAGAGCGCGAACTTGCTGCTGAAACAGTTGGTCTATCTGAGCAAGGCCCCTAATCGCAATTTGGAGGAGAGGATTCTGCAGATAAATCCGATAATGGAGGCTTTCGGGAACGCGACCACCGGAATTAACGCGAATTCATCGAGATTCGGCAAATACCTGGACCTGACGATGACTAAGGGTGGCAAAGTCACCGGTGCCCGAATATACGTTTATCTGTTGGAGCAATCTCGAGTCGTGGCTCAAGCTGAGTAAGTGTACACTTTGATATACTATTGCTCCATTAATTTTAATCTGCGATTTTATCGATCCACAGAGGCGAGCGGAATTTCCATATATTTTACTATATGTACGACGGCCTCGAAGCGGACGATCGCCTCTCGGAGTTCTACCTGGATCCGAATCTCCGAAAGAATCATCGATATTTGACGGATCACAGTCAAACGTCGCAAACACATATCGACAAGTTTCAGCAGCTGAAGGCTGGCTTTAAATTACTCGGTTTCCAGGACAGCGAGGTGGACACGGTGTACCGTATCCTGGCCGCGATACTTCATCTCGGTGATATCGAGTTTGGCGAAGTGGCCAGCGAGGACAATACCGATAACAAGAGCCACGTGATCGATACGGCACCGTTACACAGAGGTAATCATGCTTATCTCACGTTATTATCGAGAAAGCAATATGCAAGGATAAAACAGCTTCCAGTTAATCAGTACAGAATTTATGTATATGTTTTGAAATCTTCAGTTTCGCAATTGCTTGGCGTGGAGGAGAACGATCTTTTAGAGGCGTTGACGTCGAACTCGGTTATGACCAGAGGAGAGACGATTACGCGGAACAATACGGTGACAGAAGCATGTGCGGCGAGAGATGCGATGGCGAAAGGCCTGTATGGTCGATTGTTCGATTGGATGGTCAATCAAATCAACTGTTTATTGAGCTTCAATCGATCCCCGAATTATGAACCGCTGGCAATTGGTCTCCTGGACATATTCGGATTCGAAAATTTCCCGAGGAACTCATTCGAACAGCTTTGCATAAATATTGCCAATGAACAGATACAATATTACTTCAATCAACACATCTTCACCTGGGAACAACAGGAGTACATGGCGGAGGGGATACCCGTAGATTTGGTCGAGTTTTCGGACAATAGACCTGTCCTCGACATGCTGCTGAGCAAACCTATGGGACTGCTGGCATTGTTGGACGAGGAAAGCCGTTTTCCACGAGCCACCAACAAATCTTTGATCGGTACGAAAATTGTCAATTCTACGTACGCTGATTAAGCGTGATATATGTATAATAAAAATGGTGTAGTGAGATACGATTGATGCCCATTGCAGAGAAATTCCATAACAACATTAAATCGAAGTTCTACGTGCGTCCGAAATCGGATGCGGTTTGTTTTGCGGTTCATCACTTCGCGGGCCGCGTGGTTTACCAAGCGGAAGGGTTCTTGGAAAAGAATAGAAACTTCCTGCCTCCTGAGGTTATCCAACTAGTCAGACAGTCTCAGTACGATATGGTCCGTTTCCTGTTCCAATGCCCGATCACGAAGACCGGCAACCTGTATTCAGCCGTCCACGAGACCGACTCGAAGAAGTTGTCACAACAGTCTAATCAGAATACAAAGGTACCCGTCGGGCAAATTTAATTGTAGTAACAATAGAAGCCTGTTCGTTGCGAGCCGAGTAAGGCCAGCGGCTTCTTTAAAAAGCGAAGTTTGCGTCGTGACACGCGTGCAAATGAAAGTGTTCAAAATTTAGGAACGTTACTCGAGCCGAGGATTGGCGTCACAGTCCAGAGCTCAACAAACGGTGGCAACCTACTTCCGGTATTCACTTATGGACTTGCTGCAAAAAATGGTATCGGGTTCGCCGCAGTTCGTACGATGTATAAAACCGAATGATTCCAAGAGCCCGCAATTCTTTGACAAAGAGAAAGTGGTGAAGCAACTGAGATACACTGGGGTTCTAGAGACGATACGAATTCGGCAGAATGGATTCTCGCATAGAATACTGTTCAACGAGTTCTTAAAGAGGTACGTCGATCAACGCAACTATACGTTGGAAAATAAGAACCTAAACGAATTTTATGTTGCAGATATTGTTTTCTAGCATTTTCTTACGATGAACGTGTGGTAGCTAATCGCGAAAATTGTCGACTCTTCCTAATTCGTCTTAAAATGGACGGTTGGGCGTTGGGTAGAACAAAAGTATTTCTGAAATACTATCACGTCGAGTTCCTCTCAAAAATGTACGAGGAACAACTGAAGAGGATCATTATGGTCCAAGCATGTGTTCGCCGATGGCTCGCGAGAATCAGATTCAAGAAACAGAAGTGGCAATTTGCTGTGTCAGTCGTGACGCTACAGCGTCATATTCGCGGCTGGTTGTCCCGAAAGCGGGTCTTAGAAGAAATGAAGAAGAAGGAAATAGAAGGAAACGTAAATGTACAAACAGCGCAAGGTAATTTTATACAACTTCAATTCAATTTATAAGAGGATGTAATTACACTACCGAGTATATTCAATGTATCATTTTTAATAAAAGAAGAGGAACAGAAAGATAACGCGGCTGAAGAAGAACCAGCAGAAAATGAGAAAGATGCGTTGAAGGAAGACGATGCTGCTGTCATTATACAGAGCCGTAAGTTTCACGCTACGATAGATACGTGTACGTTATTTAACATATAATTCTTTGCTGTTCGTAGATTTCAGAGGCTACACTATTCGAAAGCGTTTCGGTCCCGAGCTGGAAGAACGATTCAAGACAATTTTGAACGATTATGACGACAAAGACGAAGCGCATAAAGCGTTATTGCGCGAAGGTTTGAAGAATGAAGACGCAGCGTTAATTATTCAACGATGGTATAAAGAAGAAGTTCAGAAAAATAAGCAGCCGGTAAAAGACAAAGTGCATTACAAGTTGAGACAAGCCGACCTGATACAATTCTCTCAAAATGTAAATACGTTTATATCAAACAATCAAGCATACTTTGTTCACACATAATTTTTAATCAATTAAAATTATGTTAAAGGTTCATATGAAGAATCAAGAGGTGCACAAAAATCTGCGTCGGAATAAACCTGGGGTACAGTTAAACGAGGTCGAAGAACCACCACCGGATTACGTACGACCCGAAGGATTTAGCATGGTGCAGCCTATCATGCAATATCGTAGCGGAAATCATGTAGAGGGAGAGGAGACGATTAAATACTATCGGGACTTGAAGGACGAGATGAGCAGGTAAATAGATTGAACGTGATACGGCGGTCCAATTACCCGTTATTGTTTTCTTTGGGCGGATATGAAATTTGAATGCTCAATTTTCCAATGCTTTTGGCACTCGCATCGGAAGTGGTTCGGACTTAGAAGACGACGAAGTTGGCTGGGACTTACCGTTGATACAGCTAGAAAATGACCTTCATCCATTGTCGAGGTACTTCCGTAGACAGTTGGAAGTTTTTGTTCGAACGAGAATTATTTTTCAATATTGTAGAAGGTCTTAGAATTTGAAGTTCCATCCTAATATAATACCTCATAACTACACATAGAATATTCTGGATGTTCACATTATTCTTGTTAGAAGACTAATTTTTTTGTAGACTTTGGATAGACACCGTATTGGACATGAATCGCAACTGAAACTTTATGAAATAACGATGTAGAGAAACAGTGAATAACTGTTTCACAGTAAAATGATATTATTTTATAACAACAGGAGTCGACTGGGTCAGGTTTTGGAAGTAGATGCGGAGAGGAGGGAACGTTTGGAAGCTCAGGGCGACTTTGCGTTAGCCACAGAGCAGCAGCTCTCGGACATATGGCACAAAGCTTTGAGGAATCCGGGCGAGAATCAACAACCAGAGATGCCGACCAAAGTGGGGTAAAGTAAAACTTTCGCAACTACACGATCATCGCGTTTATTTCTATGCCTGAACTTCAACTTTCTGTTCATATTGCGGAAGTGCGTCCCGCAAGAATCTTTTTTCGTTACGTCCGTTTGTTTATTAACTCACAGTCATTTCGCAATAGGCAGTGTATCGCCGATTTAATCATCGCACGATAGTAAAATTGAGTTCTACTAATCTTTCGTTGTGTTTCTATACCTTGCCAGAGGTATCATGGCAAACTTCCAGGTAAAACTATAAACTTATGCCATCTGTAGAACATATCGCATTCACCGATGAGAGTTTCTTTCATTTAGAAATTTTTAATGTAGCTTTTTCTGCGAACAAAATGTTTTACGAACATCCGTGCATTATTTTTGAATTGATGAACGAGAAAAATAGTTTCTTTCTCATAAATTCAAGAATTTGCATAAAAAATGTTTTAATCACCGTAAAGAACGATACGTATGTTATATAAATTAGAGCGACTATCAACGATTTGACCATTAACACGGTAGATCACTCTTTCCCTTTCAAGATTGGCACATATCAGTCGGTAGTCCTGAAATCAATAATTACTCTACCGAGTGACCAACAGTTCTTCAGTAAACCAATAATTTTCTTTACAGTATACGGAATAATTACGTATCTAACAACAACCTGTGGTCCCCTGAGAATTATCCGATCCGCAGACAACCTGCAGTCGACTCTTCGAATATCAACCATTCAAATGGCCTACGATCCAGATGCATTAATAGATGCAACGACGTAAACGAGCGTCAACCACCGAGTCAGCAGCGTGTCGTCAATGGACACCCTATAAACGATCATCGGAACAGGTTGAACGCCGGCTTCAATTTTGCGAACGGACATCCAGCGTTCGCCAATGGACACGTGCGTCCAAATAATTATCACGACCGCGTGAACGGTCACGGGGTTGCAATTAACGGGCATTCAAACCCAGCTCACGAGTATTCGTCGGCGAATAATGTGGCTAGAGCAAACGGACTTCTACCATGCGGCAATCGTTATCGGAACATCATGAGCGGTTGTCAGAACGGTCTGTTTATCAACAAAATGGTCGTGAGAGACGAGTTGACGAAACCGTCGAGGCCGAGCGACGACCTTAGAAATAATCAACAAGTACGTGCGAAAGAAATACAGCCTAGAAAGGAAAATAAAACTGTGGATAAGTATAGAAAGATTGGTATCGACAACAAGAACGGAATAGATAGATTGGTCAGTTGTCAGAACGCGATCAACGGTAGATTGGGCGTTGAGAAAAAAGAATTGGGGAAAGATAAATATGGTATTCCAGTCGATCTTAAACAGATCTTGAGGCCAGCGGCCGTTCAGAAGCGTCAGGAAATTTTTAAGGTCAATTACGACCCGGAGGATATCAATGGGCCGTATAATTTCAGGCAGCTATTGCGACCGGCCGAATATCTTCCCACCGAATCATTGAGAAAAAGAAAGGGAGGCCTAGCTTGTAACGGAGTCACGCCGTCAAAGGACAAAGTACCCGAGAAACATGTAAAGAGAAGAGCGCCGTTGGCACCGAATCAAAATAAATTCGTTAACGCGAACAAGTAATAAGATGTTAACAAGATTCAGTCTGATGCCAAATACTTGTTCACAAACAGAAAGAATTAGTAATAAATTTGCGGCATCTAGTTTCTCTTAATTGCAGACGTAACGTTCGTTTTCCTCATATTTCAAATTCTTTCATAATTTTTGTCATTACAAATATTTGTTAAAATAGTGCAGGAAATTGTTATTCCATAAGGAAATATATGTTAAGAATATCGTTCGATTAGAACTAGTCATGTGTAGCTTTACGAGGATTAGATGTAATAGACTTAATATAATAGACTAAAAATATTATATAGACTTACGAAGTATATCATTCGCAGAGTTAATTCGCGCTGCATCGAAAAAATTTACATTTACAACTGACAGCATGCGTTTTAGGTATGACTACAGCCAAAATCAATGAAATTGTTTACTGGCATTCCATCTCGTTGTGAGTAAACGAATATATTTTAATTAGTCGTTGTTATTAAATACTTTTACGTTTTAAGCTATAGTACAGCTTGTATATACAATTGTCATAGAAGCAACATAATAATGAACTAAATATACTCGGTCCATGTTGAGTCTAATTGTAAATCTGTTTGTCATTCATTCCAAATTATAATAAAGTAATTCAATCTACTTATCATCAAAATCAACTGTCGATTTGCGACACAAATACGTATCCATTTTTAGTAGTACACTAGTTCGCGCTCTTTTCATATCACCTATGCAACCCGTATGCCATCAGCTTGAATTTTAATCGTACACTACATTAATCACAAAAAGGAAGCATTCGAAGTAAGAAATTACAACACAAAATCAAGAGGGAAATAAATATACAGAACGTGTTGACGGTTATAAAAGAAATATGAGACGTTTTGTGAAATAATATCATAGCAGTAATCGTGAATGCGAATATTGTACTCACGTAATTCCGAAGAGGACGCCAAACAATTTACGCAGCACAGAACAGCTCCGGCTTCTTCTCCGACCAGTGTAACATTTCACTACGTTTAACTTACGTAAACTTCACAATAACACACGAAAAAAGCTTGTAAACACTTGCAGCCGGTACATGCACCGGTTATGAAGAGAGCGCGAGACAAGATGGCGGTTGTGCGCACTCTCCGCGAAGTCACGTGACCGGGCGCTCGCGATTGGTTACTTTTCGGAGTTCGTCGCGCGGGTTTTTTGAATGTTCGCATCTCCGTGAGATGGTGCTAGACGCGTTCCCCGAAAAGATCCTATGCAGTCGAAGACGTCGAGTTGCCGGCGTCGCCGTCGCGGTCGGAGCGTCGCTCGCGTCGAGGGTTTCAACGACGCGGGGCGACGATTGGCCAGCGCGTTCGTATAGAGGGGACGTCTAGGGGAATAAGCTGTAAACGCACGAGCGTTACGTGAGGGTAGTGTGGGCGCACGAGAAGCAGGAGGGGTGCAACGAACCCTCTAGGCTCGGTTCGAGTCCACGGAGCTCGGAGTTGTGTTCGAATCATGGCGACACCCGACCCCGTAGACCCAGCCACCCTAGAGATAAAGACCCGTAGCATAGAACAGACACTACACCCACTAGTAAAAGAGGTAAGACAATTTATCGGTAACCGGGGAACGGGGACGTTTGTTTGCTCCGATCACTTGGTTTTTATTTGAGCCGCTTACACCGCTGGCCTTTAACCGCGATAGGTTAAGGTCTTCTTACCCCGGCTTACCTCGATGCGTTACGTTCTGTTGCACGGCACTCCGTATATCTTCTATAGAATAAACCATGCGCTTGTATGCGTGTTCACCCGCACGTCACCTTGCCCGTACGTACGTACGCGCCGCACACGTGTATGAGTGCGTACGTACGCGAGGGATGCATGTATATATTCGTTCGAAAAGCAAGAGAGCCGCGTACACATGTCATAGATAGAGGGAGAGAGAGAGAGAGAGGGAATGTTAGGAGCGAGATAGCGGTGAACGCGTGACGAGGACGAACAAACGTGCCGGTCGCGGCTCGAAGCGAGACGGGCATAGAGGAAGAGCGTGTACGCGAGGGATTAAGTGTTACTTAAGATAAAGAACGCGCAGTATTAACCATACCGATATCGATTTGATCTTAACGATAAAGCCCTTTCTGGGCCTCCTGTGGCCTCAGTTAGAAAAGAAACATCCCGGTATCTGACAGTTCTCGCGCCGGGCATATGCTCTCTTTCATACAGGAGACCCTGCTGCCACGCGCCTTCGAGTAATAGATATTTTGGTACTGCTTCGTTCTATCTTCATTTCATTCTCTCTCGTTCCCTCTTTCTTCACCGTGGCCGTAGACATTGGCTGCAGAACGAATCGGCCGATTATTGTATTTAAATGAACGATTTATCATTAATCGACAGGGTCAAAGACCGTTCACTTTTTCGTATTTTAGATAACTGATCTAAAACGATATTTTTCATTGAAATAATATTTTTCGTAGTTGGTATACTCATATCGGCATAAGAAATATGTAGAATTTTATGGCCCATGATATTTTTAGCCGATGGGATTTTAAAATCCATACACGTATAAATAAAGTTTGTGCGTCACGTGACTGGTGGTTCGTACCGCGTCGGTTCGAGCTCCCATAAAATTACGACGAATTTTTCGTTGTGTAATCGCGACGATCACGTATGAGCTGTCACTGTGTGCATGATTGTGAGTAACACGCTAGAAGCAACACACGCGAAAGCATATCGCGAGTCAGGGGCGTTGAACAAATCTATAAAAAGTTTTAATTGAACTCTGCGAATTCGGCGAGAGCAACGCGCGTCGTTCGAACGAATTAACATCACCATTATAATCAGATTAAACGACTTGCTTAAATCGAAAGATTAAACTTGGAAATTCATTAATCCAATTTGATTCTATCTAAAAATTGCTCGCCTTATTTATGAATCTGCGGCGAGTGGAAATGATTACTCCGTCCTTAATCAAATTGATAGTACCCTAGTTCTTCTCCTCAAATAGACTTCAAAGGGAGTCTTTAAAAGGAACGAGAATTGACGCTTGTTTGATATCACTGTAATCCGAAATCTTCTCTCCTCTTTGCGTACGAAATAGTCTTCAAACACGAGGCTTGGTACACAAAAGACATCGTTATCGGAGGTAGGAGAGCAAACGAACAGATTCTAGTGGCTACTCTTTATCTGAGGAGATCCCCTTAATTTGCTAGCCGCTACTTCAATAACTTACGCCAGCTACAATTAAACCAGTTTCGTAAAGCCATCCAAAAGTTATAAAACGAACGACAAATATATGATTCTTTAAAAAAATCTCCGTATTGAAGTACGTGTGCAAAAATTTTGTAGTATGTTGCATTTAACAACGGGTTTCGTAGCTTGGCTCCTAATAGGGATGATCGATCGGTCCAATTAAGCGACCACCGTTTGCGGACGTATCGCGGTGAAAATTATTGCAAGTCAGAAGGGGGCGAAATATCAGTCGGTCATGAACGATCTTTGTCACGTTAAGCGATATTTCATGATGTGTGTGTCACATACGTGGAAACACAAAGAAACGCGGGATCGGGAAGGTGTATTGGTTAAACCTCTTAGCCAGAGAAAACGTGCGAGTGTCTGGTGCATGACACAGAAGGCGATCGTTACGAACCGTGCAGCCACTTGTTAGAGCTCCGTCTAGCCACCCTCTAGCCCTCTTCCTCCCACCTTATTCCGCTTCCCTCTTCCTCCCATTTCCCGCTCTGTCCATTTTCCCCCCTGACAGAGACCTTCGACCTACACTTTTCGCGTCCGGCTTTTCCTTGCCCACGGTTTTCTAACGACGGCCTAGCTGCGGTCAATGCTTTATTGATCATCGTCCAGACGATTTGTCGGCAAACCGCAATCATTCCCTTTGATACTTGCCAGTTTCTTAGAGTTTTCGCTCCCTCGCTTACTCGCTTTATATTTTCATCCTAACTGTTGACCGATTTGTTTCATGAGTACGAACTCTCCCATATTCCAACGAACTCTTCCACAGAAAATTATATTGTAATAGTTTTTAATATAAGAAGATACTGAAACGTTGGTGAATTTTTATTTGTGAGACGTGGTACGTGAAATTTTCTAATGGCAAAGTGTTAGAGAAGACGGACTCGTAAACCAGTAATATCTACCAAGAAATCCTCGAGTGACACACTTGAATACTTCAATTAACCTCGATCTTCGACCTCACCTAGACTGAACTATTACTGATGCCACGATCAGTCACTTAGCCAACGCCGTTCCTGTCTCTCCTCGTGCATTAAGAAACTGTGGCGGGCACAAAAAATGAGGTTTACGATTAAAGCTTTTATCGAAAATGATACACTACTCTTTGCAAAAATTGCAGCTCGTATTTCTGATCGTTCGCGTGTAACTGAAGCCTCTAAAAGACACAAATTTTTCCTGACAGGTATGCGCAGTGAACCGTTATTTGCGACCTCGAAAACCATAAGCCTTAAAACTCCTCCGCGAACTCGCCGCAAAGCTCGAACACGTTGGGAAGTTTAAAGCATAATTACATCGTTTTAATGAGAACGCTCGGATTCTCGAGGTTCTTTGTAGCTTGACTAAAAATTTGGTTCGGTGAACTAAGTTCATGGGGAATACAATGTCTATTGGCGAATCCAATGATTTACCGTTTGTACGAGGGGACAACGGCGTCGTGAACGCTGCATACGTTGCGACGAAAATTAGCTAGTATAATTAACGGGTATTCAATTACGCGTGATTCAATTACGAGTTTCCGGACTAGTTTACGCTCTTGAAAGAGATCTATTCGAGTTCGTCCGATTTAAGCCAGCAACACGGTCTGTATTACCAAGAGAATTGTAATTCGCGGAATAGATACAACTTGCGTCTATAATTCTATTTTATCCTGCGGCGAGTCGCGTACGTAGGATAATTCACAGAAAATACACGAGGCGGAATCGAGTATGATGATTCAACCGAATGCAAGTTTATTACATAACATAAATCCTGTATTTATAGTAAAGGCAGGCTTTAACGTTGCTTTCTAGTTACAACGTTTCTCCGAACGTTTTCACAAACGCCCGTCAGCAAATAGTTCAAAAGCAATATCTGTCGACGTGTGCAGCGGGGATATTTTTCATTTGTATGAGAGCAAATATGCCAGCAGCTATCGAACAAACTAATATTGACCGTCAGTCTATCCGATGCGATGGCAGTGAAACTCCGTTCGCCCGTCTTTTCCATGCACATGTTAAGAAGCGTCGATATCCGTACGATAACGTATCTATGACAATGTTATCCTTGGCCAAATTCAGTGTTTGCAATTTTTTAATCATATTTTTGGGTAAATTTTATACTCGACCTTTCTAAGAACGTTTGGATTGTTTACCTAGAATTTTTGTTTTGCTTCTTTTGATTAAACTCTGAAATCGAGGAATAAATGGGAATTAGAAAGAAGACCAAGTAATTTTCTTGGTAGTCCGAGGGAAGACTGTTAAATGGTCCATGAAGGCAGCAATTAATTTAAAAGCCGTATAAATAGGTATCGTTGACCAACGAGGGTAATCCATTAGCAAAAAACAGTGAAAATTTCAATACCAAATGTGTTCCACCAAAGAACATTTCATTTTATTTTTATCGTCTGCCGTGTTAGAGCCAACGCGATAAATTGCTCATATCAGTGAGCACTGGCGACAGGATATAAAGTTAGCAGCGTGTTCTATCGCGCTAAACGAGCAGCCTATAAAACTTTTTATGTCACACAGTGGCTGTGTATAATCGCACAAGGAGAAACATCATCATCTCATGACTGTATGAGGCCAATCAAAAGTTTGTTGAAGTGTAGTTATGTCCTGTTAAGCTTATGCCAAGTTGTTTGTATGCAATCGGAATATTATATGACCGAACAGATTGATTGTGTACTGTTTGATGTAAATTTAACACGCACATGAAAATCGGTACTACCAAGAACAAAAATACAGTATCTGTTATCAGCCGAGTAGGGAGCATACGGTCGATTCGAAGGGTAGATAAGAAGGGAAGGAAGATGGAAAGAAAATCGTTAAGAATAGCGTCATTTTATCGAAAAATTTTATCGATTCACCGATTGTGAAGGCCGAGAGTAGAACGCGTTCAATGAAAATCCAGAGCGTATTCGTAGCATTTCACATTGTTCGGAATTCGCTTTGTTATTCGACTGGAAGAAAGAACCACGTTGCAGAAGGGACTGGATCGAAGCTGTAAAGTGTGAATCGCTTCGAACAAAAATTCGTAGGCCGAGAAAATGTGGGACGACCCTGGCCGAGCTATAAATGACTGGAAATTTTTGGACGTACGTCAGGTATTCGTCAGTTCGACTATTCCAATGAATTGGTACCGCTAAAGGATTATTATAGCAGATGGATCGAAAGACAGGCGTTCAGCCTAATTTTACATGAAACCGTAATTTAGTTTGACGTATCGTAGAAAGAAATTTTTTTTTAGTAAAAGAAATGCTCGGGTCTTCCGACGCGAGAAGTAAACCAGAAAACGTTGTGTTGATAAGACGGTGGATCTGATTTATTTGATAGGATAAAAGTAGATTCGGTATCGAGAAAGATGTAAGCTCGTATTCGTTGATGTCGTATGTCAGACAAGAAAAATACGGGACATGATCGAATCGTAAAGTGGGTCGTGTATGTATAAAAGAAAACCCGAGACTTTTCCTCTGTCTAGTAGTCTAGTAGCTCTTCAGTTATGCGAGTATCACCGTCACGGTGTGCATGTAGTAAACTTCGAACGATGCTCGATACGTTCACGATTCGCTCGTCCAATGATATTCGCGATTCCCCGGCTTCCAAGGATCGTAAATCTTGCGCGTCCATATTTCTCGAACATGGCCATTGAATTTTGCATTTTTCCGCAATTCAACGAAGCCTTGACCTTCCACAATTTTCGAGAGTATTCCTCTCGCTCGGGAAAAATTCTTATCATCATTCTTCTTTTTCAAACTCATTTCTAGCGGAATATTTTAATAACACTTTGCCGTGGTAAATAGAAATCGCAGGGAAATGTTCGCTATTCTTCTACGTGTGAAAATTCTCGCGAGACTAAGCATTTCCATTATGTCTCCTTACAAGTTGCCATTTCTTTCCTATCGATTTTCAATAGACCTATTTCCCTATACATAAAAAAATACATATATGGAGTTTATGAGTTCCATGAACGAGAGAATAAAATAGTATAGCTCTATATATTTATTTTTCTAACTGTAAAGCTAAACTTGAATTGAAATCCATATTTGAATAACAGACATTTTTATATAATAGTAGCTATCAAAATAGAAATGAAAAAAAAACGAAAAAATAAGCATTTATTAGACATTTTATTTAAAGAACTTATGAAGCAGCGATATGTAATCAAATTTTCACACTCCGGCTCCTCCAGATTTTATACCCTGCCATTTCCGCGGGGAGATCTTTATTAACTATCATACCGAGCGAAGTATTGCCTCGTAACCAGGACGTAATAATAATACTGTAAATATTATTTCACGCTAACAGGGGAAATACACACGAGTAACATTATTCCATATTACGTCGGTCTGTGGAACTGTATATCTCATTATTTCTTCGTGGACTCGCTCGCGGAAATAAAATCAGAACTCGGGTCTCCAACGCTAAGGGCAGATACGAGAAAACCGGGGAATAGCATCGCTTGTTTTATAAATGAGAAAAATAAAAGAGTGGTAGTATGTAGAACGAAACAAGAAATCAGCACATCTCTGCATGGGAACATGATTTTTCACTCAACGGATTGTACGATATATGTTCTAGGCTCTCGTCTTCGACAGAAGAAACAATTGAGTTCGTAGGTATAATGGGTTCTTCCATGGTAAGTCTTTAGCGGACAATGTTATCCATCGATACGTAATCGCTACTTACATGTGGTGTAACACTATTATAGTTACCTAGATGATTAGCGGTATTATTTATAACGGTGTTGTTTACGTGTGAATAGAGCAAAAGAGCAAAGAGTGTGCCAGGGGAGGGAATAGATTTCACTCTGAACTGGATGTTTTCTTTCCGTGCTTTGTTGCGTTTAATATAGATCGATGTGATTAGAGGCGAAGGCGGGTATTACAGAGGCGTATCAAATTATTTAATGGATATATTCGTAATCGGAATCGTGCGTATTAAATGTTTTGGTTTTGTCGCAATTCATTTTAATCAGCTAATGGACATATTAAGCACGTGCTGCGACACTTCCAAAACATTCGCCGTACTCTGACTTAATATATCATCTTGCGAATCCTTCCGTATGCTTGTGGAAAAAAGTTTTGTTACGCTGGCTATAGAATCAGTAGAGAAGTTTATCAGCCGATTCTTGTATGCGATTAGAAAGAAATGAAAGTCGGAGGGGAAAGATGTATAAGTTATTTGCCGCATTTGTTTCCTGCAGTAATATTGTCGGATCACTTTTGTTCGTTTACTTTCGTTCAAGTAGCCGTTTTACGAACGAAGCATGATTTCACTATGCAGCTACGTTTAATGTGCTGATGCGTTGTGTTACATTAGAGTTAGAGGAGTTTCGAAATTTACCAGCCCTTGGTCGTTCGGTCCGTCGGAAAAACTCTGACTCGTTTCACTCTCGCTGGTAAATTTCCTTGGTGAAACGGTAAAAGTTTCAACCATTGCCGCTCCTCTTTCTTTTTGTCCTCTGCAAAATTTGCCGTCGGGTTGAAGTGCGTCGCAAATTTAAAGTGTCATAGAATTTTGGGAAACGAAACACTTCTAAACCGTAGCATTTTCATCATGTCCCTCGGTGAATTCAATCGAAGAAGATTTTTACTCGTAGACACGTGTTTCAATAATAAACAAGTCGATGAGTTGATTACCTAGCTTCGAGAAAAGTTCAGCTTCGCTCAAGATTGTTGCACTCGGTGGTAGATTCGTTAAGACATCATTTCCTGTTCCCGGTGTAATGTAATCCTTATCGAATTAAGCTCCTCCTTCAATCGCGCTAAGTGATTTCTAATTTCTTGCCAGACATCAGATTACTTAAATCTCTGCAAATCCTCTGAGCAAGTTCCAGAGAATTGAATTCGACAAATATTCGTGATCAGGACTGGATCCACGCTATCACATAAAGTGAATCTCTGAAGTGTTGTTTTATTTAAACTTCATTAATCACTTTCAATAAACTTCGTGAGACTTACCTGGCAGTGTCATCCTCGCGAATAATTGATATTCGCATCGTTAATTCTGTTTTCCTTTTTACCGCGAGAATTGCGCGAACGGTTTTATCTCGAGCCAACCTGACTCCTTTTTTATGGATCTCTTTAGATATATATTCCAGACACGTCAGACACACTCTGTATTATATACGATATTTAAAAGGTAGCTTTCAATGAATCACGAAGAACATTTACTTTCTCCTTCGCCGCTTTTTAACGTGCAATCAATATGAGAGCTAATTACTTGTTTTTTAAACTGTTACTGCCATCAGTGATCTCATAAAAAATGAGACTGTAGCAACGAGACATCAGAAAGAGGTGTTAAATTTAACAGTTTTTCACACATTCACTGTCTAGCACTCGTGCTTTATCGCTCGTCACGCTGGATTAGCCGATTTGTATTAAAGGAAAAAATGTATAAGCACCGCTGAAAGGCACTCTCATCTTTCCACGAGACGCAATCAATTTTTACAATGAAATTATCCTCGCCGAGAAAGTGGACGCTAAATTGTACGATAATGTTCCGATACCGGACGGACACTTTAATGGAATCTTACCTCTTTTCTAAAGTTTTCTAAATGAATCGAAATAACGCCGAAATGGAAATCAGAAAAATGTTAAAGTCTATGCTAAGATGAACGTAATCTTCTACTCGTTTAGTTTTAATTGTTACATTAATACCGAATGAGGAATTTGCTCGATTCAGTTAACATACAAATATTAAAATACATTTCAAAAATAACAATTTGATCAATCAACGTAAAAAGTCACACGAAGCTCCTGGTTCTCCTTTCTGATACGAAGGCATTAACCACGTATTTATATACATATAGTAAAGTATCTATTGGACATAGATTTCCGTGGGAAGACATTTTCGATGGCTCAGGTGAAGATATTTACTTCTCCCAATTTCTCGTATATAGAGTAGAGCACATATCTACCCGATACTTACGTTACACATACCCAGTCACACAAAAACCGATTTCCTGCTTCCTGACAAATAGCCAAGCACCAAGATTCACTCCGCCATGCGCGGTTCCTAAAGTATTTATCCTCCTTACTTTATAAAATTACTTGAATATTTAAATCTCTACCAATGAATAAATCACGGATCGGAGTTCAGAGATCATTCGTTAGATTTCGATCCACGCTGCTATAAATACAGCAGGGAACACGTAACTTACGTCGGATTCTCGTGAAAATATTAGTTTTAACGGGAATAGAATAGAATGTCCCCGCGAGAGTCTTCTCCTATTTTTCACGTTCTCCCGGGGTGGAAATGTCCTCGAAAGAACCGTAAGGCTACCGCAAATATGTACAACAGTCACGTTTTCTGCTCCGCGTTATCTTTCCACAAATCGTGCTCCCTTTGTCCGGTTTTGATGTTCCCTTTCTTTTCTGAAATTTCTTCGCTCGCGTTCATGCTTTGCCGCAGTTCCCCCTCGGTGAGCCGCTGGCCCCGGCCGTACAGCGTTCGTGGCTCGTTCTCGCTTTTATCGAAAAACTCTAAGCAAAATATCGCTGGCGCCGAAAGAAATTGTTGAAAGCAGCGCTAACAGGAATTATTGTAAAATTCACGCGCGATCTCGGTTGCGTCTGCTCTTGAACGCGTGTCTGACCAAATGCACGCTCTTTCTACTGAAATGACACAGAGAGAATTCCCTCTCATCTTCCGTTATAATTGCTACAGCAGACCCGCGCAATTTTCATGCTTTATGCTGGCTCGCCCCTGCTGTAAAAAAAAGAAATTCGAATTTTCACGACTAGATGGTACGAAGTTTTTTGCGGCCATTATTTATCCCGTTCCGTCGCGGTTAATTTATCATTAAAGTTGGCCCCAGCCACTTCAATCTACCGTGAATTTTTTATAAAATAATTCGCGGCCTCTCGAAAGTTATCGCATAGTAATGAGCGCGTACGGATGAGGCGAACTAAATGTTGTTTTTTTTCCGCGGTTTGACCCACAAACACGGCGTGAAATGCTCTTAATAAATCGATAATCGAATATTTGTCCGTTGGTTACCCAACGAACTTGCACTTGCGACGAGGTCTAACCGTGAATTTATGAATGCGAGTCGTGAATAAATAATGACCATGCTCTCGCGCAGCTTACGCTTGCCCTCCGCATGATCTCGATTAATGACTACTATCAACGTGATTATGCTGGCCCATTTAACTGGATCGTTCCACGGTAACCAAAGATCCGACATGAGAAATTGTTGAAAATCATGTTTCCCCGACAAGTCACGTATCCCGTCGATTCGCGCGGGTACGATCTTTTATGATTCGACATGTGTCAAAAACGGTTTCGGCTAAGAAGTAGGTCGGTCGGATCGGCGGTGAAATTTCGATTCGGTAGAAGCTAGAAGATTCGACCGGGAACGGGGAATAACGAGGGGTACACCGGGAGACGGGCGGTCGATATCGAGAAAAAATTAACGACCAGACAGCGGCCATTGTCGTTCGGAGCAACAAAAGATCCGAAACAACCGGCGCACGTATATAAGCATCGCCGTTCGGTTTATGTGCAAGAAACTCCCGCGCTTTTTCGTACGAGTCAGCGAAGAGAAAAACGAAGAATTCCCTGACCTAACCATTTCGCGACTGGTTCAAGACTTAGTTGTTACATTCAAATAACCCGTGAGATGAATTATTCGCAAACCTATGGCTGAAACGCGTTTTCACGTGAACAAAAAATAATGTGATGGATTCGGTGCAAGCTAAGTGGCCTCCTTACCGTCAAAGCTCAGCCCGGTCTTAGATCTACGGATAGTGGAATGCACGAGGGGAGCGATCGAACCGATACCGAATCAATGATTCCCAGCGGGGTTGGTTTCGCATCGAATCGATTGTGCCACGTCGACGTCTGTGCATCGATACAATCCGCGGCAAAGGGGATACCGCTGTGAAGGGCCCGAGGAATGGGAAATCGGAGTAAACCGGGGTAACGGTGGGAATGACGATTTCGCGGGCGAAAGTACGGGCCTGCCGGCGTATTGATTGTCGGTTGGCGGAGAGAGAGTCAGCGCGCCTGTGCTCCGACGACGTTTCACGCAGAGGTTTCGCGGTGGAAAGGGACAGAGAACAAGGGAGGAAGCGCGCCGCGTCGGTATCGAGGGTGAAGAGAAGCGAGGGCGCGCAGAGGGCGGAGAAAGATCAGTAGAGGGAGAGAGGGTTACAGAGAGGGATTGAAAGAGGGAGAAGCACCCTCGCTCCGGTGGTCCTGCTGCCGGTTTCCGAGTCCAGTCTTCCCCTAGGCACTCGACAGGCCGGTACCTGTTTCTCGAAGCGGCACGCGCGCTGTCATCCTCGCAACACATATACACACACACACACACCCGCATAACAGCACACACCGAAACATTCGTGAGAGACGGGTCTTGTACGCTGCGCGTGAGAGCCCGCTCAGTCACGGTGTTCGGCTTGGTGCACACCGCCGGTGCGTTTCTATGTATGATATATCCGAAGAGCGAACGAGCCGAAAGAAGATATAGATAATAGGAGAGGCGTGAATGTACGTAACCCAACCGCGCACAAGCACCCACATGTCTGCTCACACCGTCGCCTATATGCGTACGCGAGATAGCGAATCGCACGCGATTAACGAGTGCTCGTCAACGTTCTCGTCGTCTACGTTGTCCTCGGCTTCTTGGTTACCGTCGTTCGTCGCCGACTCGGCTGTCGATACCACGCGACATAATCGCAGGAGGAAACGTGCGAAGCTGCACTTCGCTTCGTAAAGGACCGTCGCGGGTACCACCGGGCAAAGATCATCCCGTGAGAAATCCGTCGCGACAATCCAAGGAGACCCGAGTGTTGGAGATTCGATGAACCGAGTCTGAAGATTAACTTGGGATGTCACCGTGATCGGCAGGGGACGGAGGTCGGAGGGCGAGAAGGAAGGATCGAAACGATCTCGGGTGCTATCCATTGTTGCGGCGTGATCGGTGAGAAATTGGATCCGGGACGGCGTGTCGTCGGCAGAGCGAGCCGAAACTTTGAGACGAGACGGGGTCCCTTCTATCGCGGCGGGGTAGCGACGGTGCCCGAACGCTGCCGTTCCGCTGAGACAGTTCGTTAGACCTGTTTCGCACTACCCTGGCTTCGTGTTCGTGTGCGCTCGCAAAGGAAATTGCCGGCTGGAAGTTAGCCTGATCCGCGGGTCATGCACCCCGCTTGATGGGCGACGACGAACTTTTTTAAACAGCCGAGTTAATCGCGCGCCGCTGAGTCACCGTGAGACAAGTTCTGAGCCTGTGGCAGCAGCCTAAAAACCAGTGATCTTCCTGCAGAATATATATAATATATGTATATACATATATACGGACGTATATTTTTGTTCTTGTCTCGGTTTTCGAATCGGAGAGCTCCTTATCACGGGGTTCGCCTGCGGGATATTTTAGCGAAACGAGAGAATTAAGTAATAGTGATAGCGGTAACGAGAAGAGACGGGCGGAAAGAGACAGAGCACACTTGTTAATGGACAACATCACCTGCACCGAGAGAGATTAATTATTTCTTTACGCATATATAAAAGTCTATATGTATATCAGAGAAGAACACATATCTTAACGATGTTGACGATTCATAGTATATTTTGATGATACTGAGAGTAAGGAAGGGAGAGCGTGAGAAGAAACGGTTTACCAGAAGCCGCAGGAGACAAATCGACAACAGGCACAATAATATAATCGAGGTTCATATATATATCCATAATACGTAGAGTGGAGGGAAGATAACTGTAGTCGTCAAACGCTTAACTGTAGAAGTTTAAAGGAAGATCGTCGCTTGTATCTGTCACCTATAACAGCCTACATGCCTGCCGCATTCTATCGACGGGACAGAAACATGTACGACTGTGACATGATGCCTGATCGTCAGGTACGTTCAATCTTGATATCCGATTTTATATTTATCCGCGCCGAAACGTGTACATGCACTCACTATTTGATGAATGAATGAACGCACTATTTGTTACTAATTATAAGTGTATCGTTGTACGCTTAAAAGAAATAGATTTGTTTCCCTAATTTAATAACGTAACTAGCGTAGCCTGTTAAACTTTGTTCGGACTTCACTCAAGAGCTAAGAACTAAGAGTGCAATACAATTCAATAACCCTCTGAAAGTTAGAAACTGCATTACTGAGCCGGACGATAACGATCTTATCTCTGATTTCACTTGTACGGAAAGGGCAGAATTTTATAGTGATTAATGAGTATTCGAAATTAATCTATCCATCAATTCTTGTGAACGTAACTCTGTTTTAATAATTTTTGTACGCACTTCAAGTTACACAAAATTTTAACAACTCTGTAAACTTCTTGAAATATTTGTACAAAGGAGAACAAATTGTAAACGCTATCCTCTTCGTTATTACAAATCACTGTTCACTTCGACTGTCAATATCTTGATGTTAATTAAACAAAGTAACAGTACGGAAATGATTCGGGGAGTAATAAAACGACGACCTCATTCCTGGAAACTGCGATGCCTGTAAGCTATCTTTCGATTGGTAGGGCACATTAAAATATCAAAATTGAAATCTGCAAGCGAGATTTTCGTAATAACCACAGTTAAATCAGAGTAAAACGAATCATCCTACTTAAATCTTTTTCCATTTCTGCTACTTTCAGGTCTGGCAAAACATTTTGTACGAGGGGGAAAGTCAGAGTCCTCGGTCGGATCCATCGTAATTTCCGTTCAATTTTCGTGCTTAATAACCACTTCCAGAGTATTTTTCTCTCGTTCAAAATTAGGCTTATAATTACCTTGTAGCTTGCTCGGTGTAATTGCAAAAAAGATATTTCGTGTTCGTCGCGCTAATGAAAGCAAATGCTTGTATCAATACGGAATGAAAGAAGTGTTACTCGCGCGATCGTTCACCTGGAAATTCGATGAATAGGTAATGAAAAACGTTAAGAACTCACAGTCATGACATAAATCTGTACTTATTAAACAGCGCACGGTTTGTTCAGGGTGAAAGAAATTCTCTAATTAAGTCCTGAAAGTTCTCTGAAGAACCCTGCACAATTCCACTGATCAAACCTGTTTTTTCTCGTAATTACTTGTCTTAACTCAATCTATACGGTTCTTCAATTGCGATATAGGGGAGTTGTAAAGATTTGATTAAATGCAAGCTGTAGGAACTTGCGGCTGTAGGTTCGTCGGCTGCCCTCTTGATTCGACCCTCGAATCACCCACATTTTTAGGGAGAGTCCCCAGCGGAGGAAACCGCCTTTTCTCCGCTACTCCGTATATTTTCTCTTCAAGACGAGATCTCTGAGCCTCTGCGGCAAGGTCTAAGGAGTATTTTTTACCAGACCTGCATTGAAGCGTTTCTTATTATACCCTCTTGCTACAGAATAATTTCAACTTTGAAACGATCAATAGCAAGCGATTCGAGATCAATATTAAATCGAAATAAAAGAATATTATAAATCTTATGTAACGTGCAGACACTCTCGTTACGCGTGGAAATTAATTACGTCAGGATTTAGGACTGCAGGTTGAAAGTACTTATCAGACTATCAGTATGAGCGACGTAATTACGAAGTTAATTGGCCGATTATATTGATCCGAAGGTACATAATCTTCTTGGATATCTATAATTGAGATCTGACAAACAAAAGGGATCAGCCGATCTTCTTTGAATTATCTATCATCCTGTGATAATGAGCGTTCCAAAATAATTAGCATGGCATCAAATTTCTTTGCAAAAGGAGAAACATGTAATTTGATCGGTGGATTGAAATGTTCACGGTTGTTCGGGCGCGAAACGGAAGAGGCTTTGGTTATCGATCGGTAAATTCCTAGCGTTATTGTTGTGTACGTTAACACGGCGCTGATATTCATAATCGCACCTTTTCGAGATTAACCGGCGCACCGTTAATGATCATATCCGTCACCGTACGCCGGATGGTTTCATCGAATCGACGCGTCGCGACGGGAGCATCGATTTCAGTCAGTACAGTTCATTATAGCAACGAATCGTCTTCCGTGGCATATCTACGGAATCACCTGAAATCCAATCATGGATAAACGGATTACGCTAACCCTGCACGAGCTGTATCTTTGTTTACATAGCGGTATCGCGGGCCGAAGTACACGATGCAAAATCGTTGTTCCCTCCGTGACGCAAGGCAGTTTTTGCCGAGCGAGAACGTTTCCGCTCGGCGACTCGACGCGACGCCGAGGTTCGTTCGGTGAGCGCGGAAATTAGGACGGCCTGAATTTCAAGAGAATTTTAATTAACAGATAATCTTGCTTCCGGGGATTTTCGCCGGGGTATTAACTCCAACGTACATTACGTGTTCTTAAATTAATCCTGACCGAGTAGAGAACGCGACAGTAACTTTTTATACTCACCATTCTCCCACCGATAAAACCCTACCCAGTTGAAATACGTACGGCGAGCCGACAGAATTCGAGTATTCGATTAACACATTGAGTCTGGTTTATTGGTTCAATAAAATTCTTAAATTTTATACTAGGTGTATTTTGTTTCCCTCGTAAATACCTACAGAACAATCCGCTTTTGTTATCGACACGTAGATTGTATAAATTATTATAGCACGATAAACGCAGCATGTGATTCGGTGAAAAGTAATTCTGATACATTAATCGGTTTTATCAAGAAGCGGTGTGAACGTTGATACCTCTTTTGGCTCTCGCGCCATCCTTTAATGCAGTTTATTTTCATCGAGCCAAAAGTTATTAGAATGTTGTTCAGTATTTTAATCTATGTTTAATGATCGATCACTTTTCACGCGTGTTTATTTGCTTTACAAATTGTACTATTAGTAATTATTATATTTATCGAACGTTTTCATATTTAATTTTGACTGGTTTCAAACTCTTTACTTACATCACGAACTTCTAACGTGCTTCGTAGAAGGAACACCTCGTCGAAAAACATAGAAGCTATATACATAAATAGATCATCTACAAGAGATAAGGCTATTTCCTTAAAAGTGAGATAAGAAACGATATTACCCCTTATTGGATGACCTGGTATACCACGCTACGCTCACGCTAACTTGCGAATGGTATACATATTGAACAAGGGTCTGGGAAAAAAAATCTCATTACGTGGGACCTCGACTTCCCCAAAACTTAATTTTATGAGAGCGAGATTAGCTGATGGTCCAGTTAACCAGCAGTAGCCCAAAGTTTCGGTCTAGTTCGCGTGTTCCTTGACTACCATCTGATCGTTGTATTATCTTCGAACGAACCGAGATGGACGTCGAAACAGGAAACAGAGTAAATTGATCGCATGATTCCGATCTACAGGCTTTCAGCGACGAAATCACACTGGGAGAGGTGGCGTTAAATCCTGGTTGTTCGCCATTTATCCGAGTGAAATTGTCGGGGTACTCCCCGATATGAGTAATCTAATGGATGGCACCGAGTGTCCCATCAGCATTGTTTCCTCGATAGCCAGGGAGAATTGTATCGAATCCGTTGAATGAAAGTTCTGCTCCTCAGGCCTGAAAACATTTTTCTTAAACGTCGACTGTTCCAATTTTTATGCAAAATATTTCTAACTGTTGTGATTTATCTCTTCTGACGTTAAGGAACAGGTTGAACGTTAGTACGACTCGTAAAACTCATGGAATTAAATCTATATAGTCCACATTATCCTCGTTGAAGGTAGTGATTTAACGTTCGTTTTATGACAGCACTTTATTGCTGCACTGCTTAGCTTCTAATGGAAGTAAATTCTTTAGTACAAANGCTACGCTCACGCTAACTTGCGAATGGTATACATATTGAACAAGGGTCTGGGAAAAAAAATCTCATTACGTGGGACCTCGACTTCCCCAAAACTTAATTTTATGAGAGCGAGATTAGCTGATGGTCCAGTTAACCAGCAGTAGCCCAAAGTTTCGGTCTAGTTCGCGTGTTCCTTGACTACCATCTGATCGTTGTATTATCTTCGAACGAACCGAGATGGACGTCGAAACAGGAAACAGAGTAAATTGATCGCATGATTCCGATCTACAGGCTTTCAGCGACGAAATCACACTGGGAGAGGTGGCGTTAAATCCTGGTTGTTCGCCATTTATCCGAGTGAAATTGTCGGGGTACTCCCCGATATGAGTAATCTAATGGATGGCACCGAGTGTCCCATCAGCATTGTTTCCTCGATAGCCAGGGAGAATTGTATCGAATCCGTTGAATGAAAGTTCTGCTCCTCAGGCCTGAAAACATTTTTCTTAAACGTCGACTGTTCCAATTTTTATGCAAAATATTTCTAACTGTTGTGATTTATCTCTTCTGACGTTAAGGAACAGGTTGAACGTTAGTACGACTCGTAAAAGTCATGGAATTAAATCTATATAGTCCACATTATCCTCGTTGAAGGTAGTGATTTAACGTTCGTTTTATGACAGCACTTTATTGCTGCACTGCTTAGCTTCTAATGGAAGTAAATTCTTTAGTACAAAGATAGTGCTGTCTTATTTCACTTTGTAAATAAAATGTCAAGTATAATGAAGTCAGAATTAACATTGAATGATGATGTTATTATAGGGAAAAGAAGTCGGTGTTTTTATTTCGTAAAAAAAAGACTAAGCGAAAAGTAGACGAGAAGAAAATTAGAAACGAGAGAGAACTGCAACATCGATGTCTTGATTCTTTTCACAGTTTCCTCCATCCCTCGCGGACAATGGTTCCTATCGGGTATATTCAGACTTTAACAAGCAGTCGTTTCAACGTTTTGTTAACGAAACTGAACTATAGACGGGATAATGTAACGCGAAGAATATAGATAGCAGAATCCTGTCGTGCAAATCGCTGGACCGTGGCTCGTGAAGGAAAAATGGCGAAACCGGGGAAGCCGTGTGACGGATAGCGTGAACGATGTAAAAGCGCGGCTCATGCATCTTTTATAAGAACAGAAACCAAAGGGGAACCTCCCCCACGCGTCATAGTAAGTAATCGCATGATACGTCGAAGGATACGAGATAGGGTTGGTTAGGGATGAAAAGTCAAGAGGAAATGACGAAGGTTAAACCGCATACGCCATTCTTTATAAAAAAAAAAAAAAATGCCTGTTTCCACCACAATTAAAGTCTAGGCATAAAATTCTTTCTACTGATGTTAGAGGAGAATTGAAGCTGTTAGTACATTACATTTGTACATGAAAACATGTGGATGTTCTATTAATAGTCCGGGTTGTAAAACGAATACAATTGATGCAATTTGTACTTGTAGCCATCGTATGACATACGAATGTTTGCGAACGTGTGGCCACTCACTTTGAAGAGGCTTTAGTTCCTAATTAACACCGAACTGAATATTCACGAGCCTTTTTCAAACTAACCGTCACAGCGGGACCGTCTTTCCACGATAAATTAAAGCGGTTTCACACAGCGGGTGCCGTGTTCTCTAACTTCCGTCTCTCCCCTGGTAGTTTGATTAAGTGCGCGCACACTCCGCATCACCGTTTCATACACTGCAATTATTATTATCGTCATTCAAGTCACGTAATTAATACGCGAGACCTGTGAACACACGTGTTTACGCGGACACAACCGAGAACTAATAAAGGGGAGCAGATTTATAAATAATGTCTCTCGCGAGTAACCGTGAAACTACAGTTTAAATATGCGCAACTACTTCCGAGCCTATTTATAAACCAAATCAGTACACGTGCCAACACCAATTACCCATTATCGCGCTGCGTTTATCGTTTATTACGCTGAATTTACTGAATTTGCATAAACGACCGCGCGGCCCGCGATGCGCGTTAATTAACACGTATAGGTACTAATTGTACCACGTACCCGCGAACGACGAAATTTCCTTCGCGAAGCAGGGAAGTAAAAAATCACGAGAGGGAACGAAATGGCGGAGGCAAAATACGGGTTTGGCCATGGACTTAAACGCGAAAAATTCATGAATCAGGCCGAGAGGCGTGTCAAAGGTGAACCAGGGAATTAATTGGCAAAGGGGAGAGTTGAAAATCTATTTCGTAAAAGGAATTCACGGGTCGCGAGATGAGTTATTTAATACTCGAACTTGGCTCGTTAGAGAGAGAAGTGAGCCGGTAGAAAGGAGCTAGGGATGATTAAAGCGCAGCTAGCGGTATCACGAGTCGCGTAATTTGCGCTTTTCGTGTCTCTAGCTATCATCGGGGGTTCGACTCTAATTTGCAGTGTCGCGAGGGATGTTTCACCGTTGTTCGGCTTAAATTTGGATTAATACGGGAAACCCGTTATTAATGGCACCGGCGTGTGCATGCTAATATATGACGCGCGGTAATTTCACTCGTTCGACGGCCGCTACATCGCGAGCATCCAGGTTGAAACAAGTATCGTGTATTACAAAATCAATATGTTAAATATAAATCCATTGTGACTTTCCTTTTGTTTCTTATTTCACTTCTAAATTGTTGTGATAATGCAGTATGTTTCACGATCGGAATGCACAATGTTAATAACCCTTCGAGCGATGTATTTCATGAATTCAATCACCCGAATTTCTGAATTAAACGGACTGCGTGCGGTTTCGGTCATATAACACCGCGTAATAACTTTCCCGCCGCAAGAACTAGTAACTTGCACGAGGAATTCGTTCTTGTCGGGCGTCACAGGACGCGTTGCCTCCGCGTATTGAACTAATGAATTTACGGTCTCCTTTCGCTGCTACGACCGCGCGAACTTCCGGCCGTAAAGTTTTCATCGCGGTGTCAGAAGCCGCGCGGGATTAAAACTTATCAGAGGGCCGTGACGCCACGGAGACAAGAATTTATTGGTAACATATTCCCCGATAACTGTACGCGTGACATATTAAATTCCTGGAATATTCTCACCCGATACTCCGTATTCTTATTTTTTTCACTTGTTTAAAATACTGGCTGAACTACGTTTATTAAAAACGAAAGGGATAAAATAAAATTTTCTACTCGACGATACGCGTAGCAAAACTGGTAATCCACGCGAGTTCGGAAGACAATTGAATTTATTACCTAACAGTTATTGGATTCACGTTTCAATCGCGGACCAAGTGAATTTCACAGTATCGCCGTTATATGTATATGGGGGATCACACGATGGTATTGTTATTCTCGGATGATAGTTATTTTATCCGCGCGCTAATCCTGCATGTCGATCATGATTTCTGTTTCCGGCACGGTGAAACGAATAGTGTCGGCAATCGGTTTAACCAATCCCGAGCGCCGCGATCGATCGCCGAACCGTTTCGAGAATTTTAAGCATTCGGACGTTCTCGTGGAATGCAAGATCAGGTGCATCGGAGCAGTATCAAAGTGTAGCGCGGAAGAAGCGCCCCACGTATTGCTACCTTTCTGATCACATCTAAAATGGCCAACGTCACATTAGAAAAAATGTTATTACCCTGATTAGAAGCATTGAATAAAAATATTCGAGCATGTTACATTTGATATAAACGACGAATGATATTCTTACCACGTATTCCATGACAAATGGAACGTAGGAAATTTTTTATTGATATTTCAGCCGTGAGGACGTTCTCGTCGAATGCAAAATCAGGTGCATCAGAGCAGTATCAAAATATTTGCTACGTTTTTATCACATTTAACACTAAATATACCGGTACTTTACGTATATCTATTTTTACTATAAATCGACAAATGACTCTTCACGAAATAAACGTTAATTTTTAGAAATTCTTAATATTGAAGGAAATAATAATAATCAGATAACATAAGAATTCACAGTGATTCAAATAAACGAAAAAAATAACAATGAGTGTACGATTTTATAGTGAATTTTAAAAGGGGTATTTTGACGCATCTTGGTACGTTCAGTGTTAAAATGCCCAACGCGACATTGGAAAAAATGTTATTACCCTGATCAGAAGAATTGAATAAAAATATTCGATGTATTCTACATTTGATATAAATGACGAATGATATTTTTACCACGTATTCGATGACAAATGGAACATCGGAAATTTTTGATTGATATCTCATCCGTGAGGCGCGACGTATAGGAAACGGAAATGTGAACCTATATTCTGGCGACACGGCGATCAAAAATATCTTCCTCCAGAGGAAACGTTCGTGTTAGCACGCTTTTTAGCACTCGGTTCGCAAAATATTTCCCGGTAGGCGCCTTCGAGATTGCATCGGGGACACGTATCGAGCACGCGTAAAGAGGCAGCGATCGTGATAAGAGAATTCGAAACTCGTCGCCAACGAAAGATGGAGAGAGGGCAGAGAAATGTCCTTTATACGTGTATCCTTTTCCCGCTCGGTCGCAATTGCGGGAAAGCATCTGTCGCTGGTGCTCGTTTACGTCGAAGTTAAACGGCAGCGTCAGTAGGGGGAAAACGAGGGAGACAGAGAGACGGGCTCTGACTTCGGCTCTGGTTGGAATCTCGTTGAACGATTGCCCGTTGTTTGGACGGCGTTCCTCGCCGCGGCGATATTAAAATTTTTCACGTGTTCGACAGATATGGGAATCAGCGGAAAGCGGGGTAGTTGTGATGAACTCGAGGGCAAAACTCGGTGCCGGGGTTAGGCGCGCGTTTCAACTGAGCAAGCAGATTGTTCCACGGTTTCCGGTGAAATTCGAAATTTGTCTGCGAGCGCTTACTCGCTTGCCCGAGCAATTTCATTCGTCTTGGACAAATTCGAGGAAGCCAATGGAACGCGACAGAAGCGGTTTCCCGACTGAGGGGAAATGTGGGCGAAGACAATAAGAACGGAGGCGAAAAGTGGAGCTGCGTCGGGAAAGAACAGCGCTAAAGAAATATATCTAAAGAGATGAGAATCCGAGAGAGGAAGAAGGGTGGAGGCAGAGCACGGAGAGAAGGGGATGGCAAACGAAAACTGGGGCAAACTCGAATAATCGCGAGGAGTTTGCGAACAGTCGCTGAATAAAGGAGTAAAGCGAACGCGTGGAGAGATAAGGATGGCGGGAATGGAAGAACGGGAAAAAATATAAAAGAATGAGCCGGGTAAAGACCGTACCATTTTCATAGGAGGCAAAGATTCGTGACGATGGCTGGTGCAATGGAAGAAAGGGATGGAGGGGAATCGACAGGCGAGGCAGGGTGTATCGAGAAAGGGACCGATCCGGGGGAGGGGTTCATTGTTTCAGGACGTGAATGCGTACAATCGAGTAAGCACATGTACATAGGATCGTACGCGTCGATAGGCGCGCGGATCGCTGCTGGCTTACCCACGCAGACGTGTAGACACGATTTGTAAATTGTCGAGACAGATTTGACCCGCGTTTCAAGCACCGTAAGAAGAGCATTAAAATTCATGTTCCTTTCGTGTAGGTATCAATCGTTGAGCAGACTGTTCCTGAATTATTCATTTATTCGTTGACTGCTTGCATCGGCAAGGTACAATGGTAACGAATTTAAACGATGATAAAATAAAATAAATGATAATGAATAAAAAAAAATGTTCGCGGACCGATGATTTAAACGCATCGTCTAATTATGTAGAAAATGAGGTATACGTGGGGACTTCTCGTGGAGCCTGGAGCTACGCGGGGTAACGGGGTTACCCCCGCGAAGCTTCCTTGAATACACGTTCGCCATTTACGAACACATGGAACAGAGAGGCGAGGGAAAAGAAAGGAAATCTGTCTGGTCGTTAGCCGACAGACAAAACAATCCGAGCGTGGATGGTTTCCATTAGCACGGGGACGGAGGAAAGGCTCTACTGTGCTACAATATCTACCATGGAAGCAGCGTTGTTTTTCCAGGCTAACCTACCCCGAGATGTGACATTAATTAGAGCTCACTTGGACCTGGATTTAATAATGAGTTTTCTGTCTCGCTGCGCTGTCCCTCGGGCTGTCGTAACTTTTCCGGATCGGCGACGTTTCGTTGATTAGGAATCTCAGTTAGATAAATGTTAAGAGTCTTCTAACTAAATACACGAATCAATAATTTCCGAAGATTTCCGTCGTTAGAGCAACGGCACCCAAGCGTATGATTAAATTGACCTCAAACGATGTGTAATACCTGTGTGGACATGCTTACATCGCATGTACTACTTGTCGCATGCCGTTTATAATACTAAAAATAGGAATTCAGTGTATTATCGAAATACGTGATAGATAATATACGTGTTCCATTAAAATCGATTGACATCTAAATTTGTAACAGGCACAGTGCACAACTAATTTGTATGTACGACTAACTGTATGAGCGTTTAAATTGATTTGGCAGAAATTTCAATCAAGTTATAGTTGCTCTACTTCATGGTATTTAAAACAAAAAAATGAGGGCAAGGTAAGCGTTATTAATTAAATAAGGAACGTGAACAGCGTTGGGTCACCTTTTTTAATTGCAATCCATCTTCCGTCGGACCTAAATTGAGCGAGCCACAGCTGGTGTCAGGAATATTAATAACAGTAAAACTTCTGTCTAACGAAAATTTCAAAAATATTGGAATTGAAAAATACTCATTTAAAAATGCTTTTTTCGATGTTTCAATTTATCGAACAAATATCAATACCGGAATACTGTATACTTTATTTCCTTTTACCGTTGGTTTTATCTCACGACCTATTTGAAACGATCAATAACATTTGTTCGAAGATTAACCGCGAATTTCATTTGAGCATCCATGAAATTTCCAGTATAGTATACACATTCCTCATGTGAGTTTGTACATGAGAATCCATATATTAGGTACATTCACGAAAGTTGGTCAATCTACCGAGGTTAATCCGCATGAATAGTTAAATTGCTTTTCAAACGTTTCACTTACTACAGTACTGACAATATAGTATTGCGTATTCAGCGTATGTAACGCACTTGCTCATCCGTTAAGGATAATTTTCGTCATAGTTTCTCAACGGATTATTACCTAGTTCGTACATATAAAACTACATTTTTGTCTTGGCTAAATGCATTTATGTTCACTCAGAAAAATTCA
>SHCU01000109.1:4122-16963 GCA_004307685.1 Ceratina australensis
AGTTTTCTTGAGCTATTATAATAATAATTTTTGATCTTAAGTATTTTGAATCATCTACGTTTTTCAGTTTCTATATGATACGCTGTGTAGAGCCGTGATGGTGACATCCGTTTAAGCAGTAAAGGAAGTCTTTGCTTCGGTTCTCGAAGACGCGCGATCGCAACAGGGACGGGGACGAGAGATACGTTTTTCCGAGGACACAAAGCAGGGGATCTGTAACCGTGATTCGAGCTACACGATACGACTATTAAAATCCCGGGGGCGCTTTCCTTTGGGAGATGTATTAATGTCGCGTCGCGGGATCTTTGAGCGCATTTGGCGATGCAGAGAGGAGTCGAGTCGGTTTTTTTGTCGATGATACTCTCTAAGATATTGGTTACCCGGGTCTTAAGTTGGGGTAGGTAATAGAAACAGATGCAAGATGTATGAGACTTAGCATATTTTAGAAAGGAACATACCAGAATTAAACGAATGAAACGAGAGAATAAAAATAAGAAATTCTCGTTATCTGAAAAAGCGGATAGCGTTCAACCCTTTTCCGAGGATAATCGAGGAAAAACAGAGGGTAGTAGAATAGGCGGGACGAATGTCAGAAAACAGAAAATTGATCGTCGCTTAAGAAGTGGGCTGGCTTTCTTTTAAATAGGCATCCGGTGTCGGTACGCGGCAATCGCGAAGAAAACTTGGGAAACGGCGAAGTTCGGAGCGCGAGAAAGTTCCGGCTTGGGCTCGAAAGAAACTCTGCCGGTACGGCACGCCGCCGTGGTGTGAAATAGGGGCGGGTTTTCAAAGTCGTCGACTTTCACCGTCGCCAATTATCCTCGGCACTTTCGATTTTTCCGCCGGTTCGTAAACTCCGGCCCGCTTAATTTGAATAAATTTCTAAGCGAACAAGCCCTCCCCCTCTCGTCCTATTTCCGTTCTCTCTTACCCCTTCCGAGCGTCGCTCGCACCCCTTTCTCGCTCCTTGGCCCCCCCCTTTCTCTCTCTCTCTCTCTTTTTCTCTCGGCGTGACGCCGTAAATCGCGAGTTCACTTTCCACACTTTTCACCTAGTTGGCGCGACGCCAGTTCGCCGAAAGAGGACGCGAGAAAAAACGAGAGAGAGAGAGGAAGGAAGAAAACGAACGGGAAGAAGCTGGCCCGAGGAACTTTGCTTCCGTGAAACTTCCTCTTTAAGACGCGGCTTGCTCGCCGACCGGCTTACCCTCCAATTATTTCCAATTTCTCCTTTATTCTTGTACTCGGAACCGGGACGATAAATTGCGCCCGGGTGCGATAAATAAACGACGTTCGATCCGCGAAATGGCTGTTCTCGAGCTTACACGGATGACTGATTATTAGCGGTGTTTAAGAGCGAACGTGTACTTGAATTTCGTCGTTTCGTATACGGATCCGTAGCTTTTGTAACACGTACACGAGTTTTATCCCTCGGAATAGCTCTCTGATATTCGTTCGTTAAACCGGCCGATGAGAGCTCATATTCAGTCGCTGAAAAAAGAAAGGTAATACAGACTACCTGGATACAGGGATTACCGAGAACACGTGCGGACGGGAATGAAAGTGGGTAGGTCAGCCTGATGACCAGTCCGTCGAGTGTCGGACCTGCGCGCTTCGCTCGTACTCGATTCATATGGCAGAGACTGGAATCCGATTGGAGCAGCCAGTTTGGCCGGGGCGGGTTCTAAGCCGGTTTAGGGGTAGTTTACGCGCGGAACCAGCCTTCTCCCCTCATCTGACCATCGGGGGTGAGCTGGGCCTGACCCACGGTCAAGTGTCATCCTTCGTGACGCGATTTCATTCGAAGACGCGTGGCACACGCGTGCTGTCAGGTGACAAGATACGTCTCCTTCGCGAAGAACTGGTTCAAGTCGAGGAGTACAGGAAGTCAGGCTGCGTAGACTAATGGTGTGTTAGAATTCAGAAACTTGTTGAGGGATCAGTCTTGAATCCGAATGAAGTAACTTCGTTTCGCGCGGTCGTTCTCGATTCAAAGATTCAAAGCCAAACCGAGTGACCGAAGCGAAACTCGAAGTACACTTGTTAATAAGAATGAAACTTTTAAAGACTGAGTAATTCTTTACCTACAACTCTCGGTTCGTTCCCGTCGCGATAAGTATCCGCGATTCGGCGAACCGGACACTTAATCTCTCTTAGCTACCGTCGATGAAAAATTTCCAAGCCGGTCCCAAAACGTCGAACAAAAAAGAAATAATATATCCACGTGGTGGAATTGTTTCATGGCTAGAGACAGATGGGCTAGGTGGGTGGCTCACGCATCCCGGAAAAACGACAACGATTTTCCCAGGCGGTAGCGGCAGGGCAGGCCGGGATAGAGGGTGGTCGTGTGACACACGAGCCACCCCTACGAATGGCCGAGCGGAGCCCGGCCGCCAAACAATCGATATATGCGTTCAAAATGGCCGCCAGAAACGCCACCCACCCTACCTATATCCCTCCGCATCCCACCCCACGTAACCACCGCTCCCTCACCCCACCATACCGCGGTGTACCAGCCGCACCCCCGCACCCTCTTTCTACATCCCTCTCACGTATGCCCCCGAAGCTCTTTAACTTCAGGACCCAGCCACTGACTGCCAACCAGGCAATACTACTCTCGCTCGCTCTCTTTGTCTTTCCACCCTCTTCTCCCGTCCTCCTGCACCTCGTCCCTCTCTGCCTCTCGTTATACCCGGCGTCGTAACTCCTTATCTTAGCCGCGTGCGTCCTAGCCCGCGAACCTTTTCATGGGAGGAGGATGCCCCTTGAAAAATAACGCGAACCCTTTCGGGGGAGGCTCGCCGCGGAATTTATTGGCACGCCGAGAGAGAGTGCATCGCGCGAGGGCGCGGGTCGTCGCAATGCCAAGGGTAAACACGCGCGAGCGATAATTTTCTTTTCGCGCCGAACGAGTCGAGAGTCGAGTGTGCGGTGTACGTGCACGCCGGGAGGGTCGCATCCCCGCGTGCGAAAACTCGCCGGAAATCGGGTTTAAACCACCTTCCCGTTCGCGAACACCGCTGGATCGGGAGATTACCGACGCTCGTTGATCACTCGTACCGCCCCCACCACAGTCGTACGGATTCCGAATCTAAATGGGGATGCGTATCGGGGATATGGGATGCTTTCGAATCGATGCGCGTTTAGAAGCCTGGATGATATTCGTGTACTTCTTAGAGATGGTCACTGACTCGTGTTCATAACGCGTTTATACGTTTAACGCTAGAATGACTGAAATTTAGTGTGTACCTATATTGCCCGAAAGCAATCAAAACGACTTCATTGCATAAAGACATTTATTTAAACTTCGTTTTTTATATTTTTATATACTGTTTAGAGTTATAAAAGAGGTTATTAGTAAACATTAACAATAAAAAAGTTTCTAAGAAATTGTATCATTATATAGATAATTTTTTTTCTAACTGAAACTAAAGAGCAGTCAAAATTACTTCCTTGGGCAATCTAGTAATAATTGACGATATAAAATTATTTACAGCGCAGCGATTTCATTCACCGAAATGTACATTAAAATTGAATCTGTTTGGATAAAAAATAAATCCTTTGATAATACCTAACCAGAAGCAGGGGCTAATCACGGCTAATCATGGGTCATTGACTCGTGTTTATAATGTATTGATACATTTAATTGACGATATAAAATTATTTACAACACAGCGATTCATTCGCCGAAATATACATTAAAATTGAATCTGTTTAGATAGAAAATAATTCCTTTGATAGTACCGAAACCTAACCAGAAGCAGGGGCTAATCACGCTAATGGCTTTTTTCGCGATCAAAGTAAACGAGAGAAGTCGTAAGAGGATGACTTCCATCCTTCGTTTCACGATCCTGCCGAACGCCGAGTGGAGAAAGAGCACAGAGAAACGACGAATGTAGACAGGTGGGCAAGGGTGGAGGAAACGGGCTCCGTGCTCGGAGCAAAGAAGGAAAGGCGCCGCGGCCGGGTTTATTAAAATATAATAGCGTTATCAGCCGGAGAGAGAACGGAGGGAGAGGCGTCAGCTTTAAGAGGGAAGTTTTCTTAAGTGTTCTTAATTAGACGGGACCTGTTGCTTCGGAAAAAACCGGGTCACGGCCGTAGACACGCCGACGACGCCCTCCCGCCCTCTCTGTTCTTCCTATGAGCGACGCCTCCCTCAGACGCCGCCGCCGCTCCAGACTCGTAAGAGTCATTATTTTCTTCTTATTCTCCGTCCTGTTCGCGCCGCCACCCTCATCCCTCGTCCCCGTGGCCCCGTTTCTTCGCGGATCCACGCCGTCTTCTTCTTCTTCTTCTTCTACCAGCTCGTTGCACTCGTCGTCTCGTAGCCCCTTAGGTACCGCCCAGCTCCGAGGAATATTTAGCGATTCTCAGTTTTCCAGTCGCGGTTTAACTTTGTGCTCTAAGCGCGGCAATCTTGTAGTCTCCGCGGTTCAGAGACCTCGTGTTTTACACCGCGGGGATTTTTCAATTTACGTTTGATCTATCGGAAATCATGTCTCGCAAACATTGTGCTCAAACGGTAGATCGAAACGTTAACTCATTCCAACCCTCCGCGCCGGGTTTCCCACACCCCAAGACGAATATCCCTCGAAGAAGCTTTCCTCGAGACCTTAGGGGTACGTATTCGAGCGCGAGCGCGGAACAGAATCTGTCAGAGGGGGCGAGAACGCGGATCGAAGTCTTCCGTGCATCTGCCAGCGTCGTTTCCGCTCCAGTTTCGCGAGTATCGACGGTGAAACGGTATCTCGGCGGTCGTGTACGTGCACGTGCACGCATACGTCGAAACGAAGGGAAGAAGAGAGAGGAGAAAAAAAAAGGAAAACAGAATGCAAATTCCTTCCCTTTCTTTTCTCCCGTCGACCCCAATAGCTACACGCGACGGTTATTCGTCGCTGAGAGGGCGCGAACGTGGCCTCGAACCGGTGGAGGAAGGGGTGGGAAGAATCGTGAAACCTTTCCGTCGAATATAAATTTGAATATCGATGCCCATTGAATCCGATCGAAGGGTTCGGCAGAAGTCTCCTTTCACGCTCGAAAGGGTTGCCGATTTGAATATTCTCGTAAGGGGTAACTAGACGCGGGACCACCGCGTCCTTCCGCCATGGGGTGTGACGCGCGCGTTCGCCTCTCTCGTACTCGTTCGTTTCAACCCTCCGCTCATTTTCCCTCTTCCTCCTTTTTCTATTTGTATACTTCGCGAATCGCATTGTGCCCGCGAGGAAAACCCAACACCCAGTTCACCAGCCCCGGGGCAGTTCGGTTCCATTATTAAAGTAATCAGCGGCATTGTGACGGGTGTTCGGTTTTGACTAATACATTACCGGGGCGTGCGGGGTTGCGATCGGCTCGGCGCGCAGGTAACCGTCGAAGATCGGTGATCGAACGTAGCTAGGAGTTTGTCAGGGGATCCGCGCACTTACCTGACCCAATTCCTCTCGTCGCCGATTTTTCAATGATACGTAAGCGCTCCCCGCTGTTGTCGGTATTGCTGTTTAACTTTGTCGTCGATGCGCCTCAGGATTCTTTAGATTTCGTTTTTCGCTGAGTGAACTGAAATATCGAACATGGTTTAAGACGCACCGGAATACCGCTTCGGTTATTGATCGCGGTTATCGAAAGGATTAATGCCTCCTGGGTTTGCTTCGGGATTTCTGAGGTCCAGAATAATATAATCGTTTATAGTAAAAAATTATATTTCTTATAATTTAATGATTAATAATTTTGCTGAGATACAATAAGGATCGCACTTGCAATCCCTCATTTCACAATCGTCACAAACGGTGAATACGACCCCAAACCGCAAAAGGGCAATCATCGAATCCCTTCGCGATCGTCATCACGAAGCCTCCACTCGAGGATCGAAAAACTGTTCGCCATTCAATCAGGCGAATCTGTCATCGCGCGCCTTCGAGTCGCACATGCAAATGAAATGGTCTCTTATCGCGAATCGGATCGCGTAACCCGGACTGAAGAGGCTCCTACTCGTTCCTGGCCCGTGACAATCGTATTAACTCGTTTCATCGTATCGAGGGACATCTCTTGTGTTTTTTTTTTCATCGTCCATCCTCGCGACAGATGTGGAAAATCGCGATCGCTAGGCTGACCGGTGTGAGAACCAGGTCAATCTTTTATCCCTCCTCCTCTGTCGGTCGCATCCTTTTTCATCCACCATTGTAGGGCACACACGCACGTCGGCTAGGACTTAGTTAAGACGTCAGTGAGACGAACAATGCGGTCAGCCATGCGTGTCGGGGCTTCGCACCTTTGCCTTCGCGTACAATTTGATTTTTATCTTGGAGGGCACTCGATGGGTGCCGCGATTTTCGAGATAGCCTGCATCGGCCTCGAGTGCACTCGTTCCTTTTCAAACCCCGGGCCCCGGGTTTCCGCGTTGTCCTGGCTGCACGAATGCGCAGTTCGCCGGAACTTTTAATGCCGGGACTGTTTTCGCGGCTTACGGGGTTAGGCTCAGGTAGACCGCGGCCTGCGCGCCGGGAAATCGTTTCGATGAGTTTGCAGTTAGGTGTTAGAAGGATCTGATGTGGATTTAATAAAGTTACTCGATGCTTCAGTTGAGTCCTTGAGGTCGATTCAACTGTCACTTCGTCAAACCGTTTTACCCGAGTCGTTCATACGTTTGATACTATTATTTCATATTTTAGAATTGTGTCAATGTATAGCACTGATTATAACTTAACACTTAACTGACGGGTCCCGTAGATTTACATCGAAATATACTACGGGGCCGGTCCGTTAAGTGTTAATCAAATCTGATAGGAATTCTATGATATAAAGAAATGAAATCTGATTCATAATCAGAAATTAATTGAAACTGGTATCGATTAAATGGATACTGGAGAATGTTAATCACCGGCGCCGAAAAAATCAAATTAATTCGAGTCACCTGTTTTTCAATTTCGCTTTAATCGACGAATCAATCTTCGAAAACCCAATCAACAACGATTCGATCCGCGGCAACAAAAAGGCGAGCACATCAATTCCAGCCGTGTCCTCGAAACCTTGAAATCCTCCCGGCCGATTCTATTCTGAAACGCGTGTCCCCCTCGCCCCTCGTTAATCCTCAATAATTACCCATCGATCGAGTCGCCGGCTATCCGTGCGGTTCTCCTAAAAGAGTTTCCCCGCTCGGCTCGAATGCCACGAGTAAAAGCGAACCGTCGAATCGGATTTTTTACGCCGAGGATAACGAGGTTCGCCGGTGCCGATCATTAATAATCGTCAACCGATCGCTCGTTATGAAAATCGCATTACGATAAGCAATAGTTGTCACGCGGTGACTGCCTCGAGCCGTTTCAACCCACCGCATGTCTCCCCTCCACTCCGATCGTAAAATCGTGGATTCAGGTAGCCCCACGAGGAGACGCGTTCCTCTCGCGTTCGGGGGGCCCCACCTGGGCCCCGTGCGTGTGCACGCACACGCAACGAGTCTCGTATCAGGGTAGGAGACGCACATGGGACCCCATAGAATATGCATGCGTTTTGTATTCAGGAATATGTTAACCCTTTCGCTTAGTCTTTCGATTGGCACCACCGAGGCAACACCTCTCGCAGACGACGGCGACACGTTCACCGAGAATTTTTCGTTTCTCTCCGCTCTTCTCACCGTGACTGTTCTCGTTCTACTCCTGACTCGTGCACACGCAGCGGCGACCGGGGTGTACGGCGATCCTCGAGGACTCCCACCGTGAAGCTATGTTTCGGATGTGAGTTGTAATTCTCGTATAACTACTCCCATTTGCATGCTTTAATTATACGACCTGGTTCGTACGTATACCGGTGAGCTTAGCGAGCGATGCTCTGGAATGAAATACCGTAACGGGGAAAACAACTTTTTATCCGATGATATTGACAGAGTGTACGGAAAGTAATAAATACGAAAGGATCGACGATCAACGGAATTTCGCGCCGTCGTCAATTATGAATTTAAGAAAATTCTCGGCGTAGGTGGAGGCTGGATTAAGATACGCGCCGGCGAAGATAAACTTGCTGGTTTACCGAGTAAACTTTACTTTTAAACCAAGAGATAACTTCGAGGGTATACAAAATGGATCGGTTCTCAGATCGCATATTTTACTTGCGAAATTTCCGCGAGTCTTGACTCCGGGTCAAAACCGTGTCGTTCCGCAAATTTATCCAATCAGATTGGTACATGCTCCTTTCACGCGAACTCTGAAATTTTTATTCTAACCACGGCTCGAGGGAAGCTCTTTCTCTCGTCGACTTCCTTTTTTTTCCTCTGCTCATTTTAACAGCGAGTTATTCCCGCCGGGAGACATTTCCCACGCGTCGGACATTCGGATCGCGTTTATACGCGGCGAAGATCGGAATAATGCAAAAGTAATATCGGGCTCGGAGGTATCGTGTAATGGCGGCCTTAAAGTATGATCGACAGGAAAAATGGAGCGATAAACTTCTCATTGAGTCATCCGTCGTTAAGGAATGTTCGAGCGCTCCCGTTTCCCGCATTTTATATTCCGTCACGCAGGCGACAGAAATAAAAGTATTTGTCGCTTGCTTAACGGAACGCGAGAATCTTCCGCCCGGCGTGTTTCATCGCTACTCGAACATCGATTCAATCGCTCTTCTTTTTTTATCCTTGTAAATACGAACGAATTCTGCCCATTAATCAATTTCTTATTTATTCAAAAACATGCCATCTTTTTAAGTTAACGTACAGTAACGTAATCATAAAGATTATATAAATACTCTAAATTGCTCTACAAATATCTGTCAACGTGTCTNTATTTATTCAAAAACATGCCATCTTTTTAAGTTAACGTACAGTAACGTAATCATAAACGAAAGACATAAAGATTATATAAATACTCTAAATTGCTCTATAAATATCTGTCAACGTGTCTCGCGACATTTTGCGCAAGATTCGACAGGAGAATGGCTCGCAGCCATTTTGTAAAGGTCACCCTTCGGCATCCACCCCTGCAGCACTGGTCCGGCAGGCCAACCCCTGTCTCGGAATCGGTTCAATTACCCCGAAATGGCGCGGTTCACCGACTTCGTCGGCGATCTCCCGCTGCGAAACGGTTGACCGCTGGTCACTCTTCGCTTGACCGTGAATAATTCGATTCCCGAACCGGACGTGAAGACCATTGAAAAGGAGTCGAGCGAGCGCGAAATCAAATTTGACGTTAAACGTGCGCCCGGTTTGAAAACTTGCCTCCACCTGTCGTCCTCCTCGTTTTAAAAGTCGTTTCCTACTAATTATCATTTTTAATCGGTAAAAGCGAAATATTCCTGTATGATTCTGTTTCCTTATTAATTTGATATTTGACGCAAAATGTCGCGTATAAATACATTAGGCCCTTGAGCCCCTCTCGTGACCCCATAAAGACCTCGTGAAAGGTCTTCGCCACTTTAAAACTATGGTAAACTCAAACAAGCTTATAAAATTTCAACAAATTAGACCGACCCCTTGGGAAAGGGGTTTGACCAGTCGCGCGAAGTATTTACTAAATACCTGCGATGAGTGAAGAGGGTCAAGAAAGTGGAAAATAAGCGATTAAAAATCGACAGTGGTCCACGAGCCGTCGATAAATCACCGTCTAATGCCCCTATCTCCGGGGCGCGTGCCGCAGTAAAGGAGTGACCAGGAAATTATCGTTCAGGTCAATTCGCCGAGGGTAGAGGTATGTCCACGGAGAAGTGGAATTTCCGGTTTTCAGGTCCGGTGGCCGGTCCAACGGACGGAGGTCACCAGGTACCCTGACCCGGGTCGAGGGGTCAGCCCAAACAATCTTTCCTCGGGGTCAGCCCACCGCGTTTACGCCGCTGATTTATGGCCTGCCCTTCGTGCTCGACACTTTTCTGGTTTATTTCGCGGTCGTAAAGTGACGGTCGTCGTAACTCGTGGCACAGACTAATCGACGGCGTCTCCTCGCGTCGTTTCTTTTGTCTCGTTCGAGTGAAATTGAAGTTATAATTCGAAGCAAATTGTCGTTATTGGTTCCGGGGATTTCTCGGGGAAAAACCCGGCTTGGAAAATCCAGCGACGTGACATTTATCTCTGAACTCTTGCCGGGAGAAGCCAGCTACGAAGAGACACCGGAAAACAGCGCCGCTCGGAGTGTGTCATCTATGCTGCGAGTGAAAGAGAGAGAGAGAGAGGAGGGTACAGATTTTCAAGAAGAAGCGGCAATGGTAAACGCAAATTGGCGCAAATTGGCGCAGAACGTAAAGCTGCATAAGACGGTAAGCCGGCGGCAAGCAATCGCGAGAACGAGAGCCAGGATCCAAAGGGATGTGAAAGAGGAGCCGGCGGTGCAGCGAGACGCCGCGGTGGATAGAAAGGGACAGAGAGGGTGTATCCTCGGCCAAAGAGAAAAGGAAACGACGGAGGAACCCGGGACCAGAGGACTCGACAAAAGGGAACGGAGAAGCGAGAGGAAGCTGGCGGGAAGAGGAGAGGAATCAGGGAGGACGAGGAGAGAGGAAGAAGAGATCGTTAGGCATGTTACGTCTTGCATCCTGCCAGGACGATGGAACAGCCGGCAGGCTCTATCGTTGTACCGTTGCGCGTACACCGTTGCCCCCTTCTATTCGGTGCATGTAGGTGCTGTACGCGCGAGGACGCGCGAGCACACGACGACGCGCCGCGCCGGGACGACGGAGCTGCTGCTGCTGCTGCTTTTGGCAAGCCCCGTCCCGCAGAGGCCGTCTTCCGAAAACCACCCCTTCGCGGATAGTGAGGGCGACGAACCGACGCTACGCTGTCACGCAATACGCCTCTATGAAACGGCTTCTATCGAGATGAATGTTCTCATTACCCGTTCTTAATTCACTCAACATCTCGAACGGTTTTAGCCGAGGTGTTTCCGTCTCTCAAGTACATAGAATATAACAGATATTATGTGTGACATTCGTGATCGATGTGACTACTCTTCGTCCATTCGATTATTTCTACTTTCGAAGTGTGCTTTAAATGTTAGCAAGTTTATTTCGATTTCTCATATTATTCAAGAGTTTTGATTAATCTCCCAATCCGTGTAATCGAGATTCGGCCGAGTTAAACGAGGCTCAATTAATTACTCGGCATGCGATTTCGTGATAGTCAGCAAAGATGAAACCGACGACGCGACGTACGCGGGTCGATCCCTTCCCTACATAGTCGGTACGCGAAGGCAAGTTCGAAACTGCTTCGTTGGGCAGAGTCCTTATTGACTGGCGAGGAACGTCGGCCGGGGGTGGGAGGCATCTTGCGAGGCACGATGGGGTTGCTTAGGCAACTTCGAATTAATTTCAAACATAGGGAGAAACAATACTTAATACCTCGGAGGGCGGTTCGGGTCTCGAGTAGCGAGGCACATCCCATAATAATTATTTTCCAATGAAAACTCGAATTGTTGCTGGGTTCGAGCCCTACCACCCTTCCGTCCGTTCGTGTCTGAGGCTGAACTTTCTACAGGTTTAGGGCGCGTCTATCGCGAACGTCGAGATGACGTCGAGATCTTTGATGCACGGTAACGAGCAGCAGGACGTCGGGAAAATTGTGCGAAACTAATCGTTGCATTTCTCATCGCCGAACTTATTACAGACCGTATCTCGTTTGACGTAGGGAGAAAAAGTTTCACCCCCTCGAGGCGTCTTGACGGAACTCGAGAATATCCTCCCCTACCACAAATCGAACAAGCATCCGGGAACGTCGCGCGACGAAGGCGAATTAAAAGCGATCCGGACGCGATATCCACTTAACGCCTCGGCAGAGCCTCTCGGAACATCGCGTACCCGAAGATGAAGAAACGCGCGATCAAAATGCGGAAACGTTGTCGTCGGTTTCGGAAGGCGGGGTACGTGGCTGGTTGCTCGCCCGGTACTGTTCGCGTTGGTACAAGAGGAGACACGACGCGAGGAGACGTTAATGGAATTCGATCCGGAGCGGTTTTCGGAGACCCAAGCCAGTCTAACCAAGCACGGAGATACGGAGAAACGCGAGACATCTCCGCGGAGAGGTCGCGTAATTACGCGCGTGGAACGGTTCAAAGATGCTGCCGCTGCAGTCTCTCCGCCTTCGCGTGTGTTGCACCTCGAAGGCCTCGAGGACACAAGCCGTGCACGCTTAATCGTACCCGCGCTTAATCGACGAAGTATCGAGCGAAATAGAGAATACAGCTTATAAAAGCGGTGCGATATAAAATTGATCAATTTATAATCCTGCATTCATTTTCAACAAACGGTCGATCCGTTTACTGCTGTAATAATTGGATCAGATTTAACGTGATTACAAAACCGGCTATTGAAACTTTTGTAAAAACAGCAGCATTTGAAAACTCGAAACTTCGAAGACTTCCATCAATAAGGCACGCCGCGTAAGTAGCTGGCGTGGTGTCGCGATAAAAGAAATCTGGCTGCGTCGTTTCTCGATCGAAATCTGGAGGGAAAAAAAAAAGGAAAAACAGAGAGAAGAGCGAAGAAGCTCGGGCCACCCCTGGTACCACGAATCGTTTCGTGCGCGCCGTAGATCCCGTAGGATATCAGGATCCCCTAGCTAGGTCGTCTGGAGCGGCAACACGTTCTCCCGATCCCCTTCTTGGCAAGCCCAGAAGGTTACCATGACGACCAACACGTGACGTAACCACCCACCAGCGGTCCCGCTGAAACAAATGAAGGCACGTCCTCCCTCGTACAGCCACCCACCCTTTCCACCTGACTCCTCTCTTTGCTCGCCTCTCGCCCCCGCGCTCTTTGCCTTCGCGATTCCCAGCCTCTCCACTTGCGGGATCACACCGCGAGCAAGTGGTCCAGAACGAAGTCTGGAGAGAGTAGGTAGGTAGTAGTAGGTGGTGGAGGATGCGCGCGCTAAA
>SHCU01000109.1:16984-29834 GCA_004307685.1 Ceratina australensis
GAAAAACAGAGAAAAGAGCGAAGAAGCTCGGGCCACCCCTGGTACCACGAATCGTTTCGTGCGCGCCGTAGATCCCGTAGGATATCAGGATCCCCTAGCTAGGTCGTCTGGAGCGGCAACACGTTCTCCCGATCCCCTTCTTGGCAAGCCCAGAAGGTTACCATGACGACCAACACGTGACGTAACCACCCACCAGCGGTCCCGCTGAAACAAATGAAGGCACGTCCTCCCTCGTACAGCCACCCACCCTTTCCACCTGACTCCTCTCTTTGCTCGCCTCTCGCCCCCGCGCTCTTTGCCTTCGCGATTCCCAGCCTCTCCACTTGCGGGATCACACCGCGAGCAAGTGGTCCAGAACGAAGTCTGGAGAGAGTAGGTAGGTAGTAGTAGGTGGTGGAGGATGCGCGCGCTAAAGGAGCGTAGGGTAGAGGAGAAGAGAAGAGGATGCTGGCAGGCAAAATTACAAGGACCCAGAGCCAGGGAAACTTGCCTATGAAGTCCTCGTTGCGGGGAATATGCAGCCCGTCTGAGCAAGTTTCTATTTTACGGGATCTGTTTCTCTCCGGGGCACAAAGAGGATCCGTGGAATTTCGCCGAGAATCGGGCTCTACCGTCGGTTCTTGGATGCCTCTGAAGGGGATGCGGAGGTCTACGGTAGCGAGGATAGGGTTAGGACGAGGTTGTAATTGGACGGGTGCAAGCGGTGTATACGGTTCTTTCCCGACGCGGAGCCTGCTTGTTTTTAGTAAACTCGTTTGCTAAATAAAATGTAGACGGTTCTTAAAAAGATCTGGTATATTTATGAGAATGCGATTCATATTAATATTTAGTTACTGTAATTGATAATAAATTGGGGAACAATTTCTTTGCGATTGCTTCTTGCCTTTATGAGGCATGGAAGATAAAGGGAGTTCAACTCGCTCAAAATTTACGTCTCATATATTCTACCGTGAGTAAAATAAAAGAAAGCGAAGAAAGCACTTGGAAGGGTAGCGCGTAACAGTTTTATGTACGGTTCGTAAGATTTAGGTAAAGCACTAAATATACATGTATACCTTTCTACGTAAAGGTTTCTAAGTACGATGCATTTCGTTAACAATGTCGCATAGACCGGTATTTACGATCTTGGTATCGCAACAGTTTTCCTGCTGTCAGTAAGAAAGGATTTTCATAACCGCTCTTAATCCCATTTCTTTACATGAATCTTGTTTCCATCAATTTTTATCTCCCGGGTTGGTTCTTCGTGATTCGAAAAGGGAGATGAGTTTCGGTGCAGTTGTCGCTGATTAAACTAGTCCGCGGGTTCTTCCACCCGATCGCTTCTCTTTCCCCTCGCTGAGTTGCTCTTTTTGGGAAAGATGTTCGCTTCCACCTTTGTCTCCTTTCCATCTGTCTTCTTTATCTGTCTCAGCGGCACAGGCCTTTCTTTGCTGAAAAAGTTCTGATAGGGTATCCTGTACTCGTGTCTCGAATTCGCACGAGTCCTCTACTTCACTTCCACGCAGAGGAACATCAAGGAGACGAAAGTTTCGCGGATCCTGAGGGCTTAGCTGAACTAATCCTTCGACAGACCTTTGCCGTTGGGAAGATTGAATAGGAGCGAGGGTGCCGAGACATATTGAGAAACTTTTTTTTATTGTCGTCTCTGTGGCGAGACAGTGGTTTTATTAGTTCCTGCATGAAAAGGAGGAAACATGTTTTGTCACATTCACTTATTATCCAAGTAATTAGTTATAACAGAAAGATACCAGAAGAGCATTTATAGGTAACAAATAAATTCTATTCATACATTTAGAATTTCACTGTAATACAGGCGATACTGAATTCAATCGGGTCTAGTATGCAATACAATCCCATATTCCATTTGAATTCATCGATTTTTATGTTCTCCAAAAGTTTCCATACGCGAGCTCCGTACTCGTAGGGCACATTCAACCGTTTCCATGTTCCACCCTGCAAACTACCAGACACTCCGGAGAGAAACTCTCTCATCTATACATCTCGACGATCATCGAGGTGTGTACTATCCGGAAAAAAAAAAACAATGCAACAACGTATCCACACTCCGAGTGACATCGTCCCAGCTAACTCCTGCTTGTATCCGAGTTTCCGCGTTACGACACACTTAAAACTCAGCTCGTCGTCCATTGAGCGTCGTACAAAAGCTTGACAGGGACAGGTTCATCGCGGAAGCGGATTACGGCATCCGATCGAACCCTTCCCGATTCCAATTAATCGAGAAATAATTAGCGGCGTCGAGCGGCGGCAGAGACGGGAGACGCGATCTATGAGAGGAGGGAGAGAGACGAGCGGAGCGTGGGGGATGAACAATGGAGGGTGACACCGGAGCGTTTGTCCCGGACGTCACCGGTCGCGGCATTATCCTTTCAAATTGGTTATTTTCGGTAAATACCGTTTTGAAAAGCCAATAACGCTGTTTCCCTATTGTGCGCCGCTCTCACCCCGGGCCTCGATATATTTACGATTTCTACCCCCTTCGCGCTGCTACTCACTCTTCGCACACAGGGGCGGCGGTTCGACCCGGAGGTGAAACCCGACAAAAGTAATCCCGAAAACGGCACAGGTGATGCCGCTTTTCACTTGGGAAAAAAAAATCGTGCGACACCCCGTGGCACGTAAGGTAGCAGGGAGCGACGCGCCAGGTAGGCGAGAGGCTCTCCTCTCCCCGGTTTTCTGCGGCGATCGGTGCCGTGTTTCGCGTTGCGCGCGGGAGATAGATCGCTGTCGCCGCGTGAGAGCGAGAGAGAACGAGTTAAGGGGATGGTGGAAGAGAGCAGGTCGAAAGTGCGGAAGCCAATTTTTCGAGTGGAGGGTGAGAGCTGGGAACGGATAAGGGATGCTCTGTTGCGTTGACGAGGAACGATTCGAAGTCAGGATCTGTCGCTGACGGCAAGTTTCTCCGGCCGTTTCGGCGGTGTTCACGGGCGGTAACAGCCGATGTTTTTACTGTTGTTGCACGGGAGGAAATTGAAATTGGAATCGGGAACTTGAATTTAGGGGTGTTTAGGAGATGTATTTATTCGAAGGCGCATGAACTCCGACTCGTGTATTACATTAGGGACTTCATTGGAAACGTTCCTGAAACGTAAAACGTAAATTCTTACCTCTCGCGGGATTCAACTATTGTACGAGACGTCTTACATTAGTCGAGAACGTGGATAATTTAAGAAAAGCTGGAACGGAAGAGGCGGTGAAAGAAAGCGTATCACGTGAAATTGTGCACGCGGCGCGAAACGCGCCCCGTGATGGAAGAGGAACGCGACGAGGAGCCAGGGCGGTGCAGGGTGAAAGTCAGATAGATGGAGAGAAAGAGAGAGAGAGAGAGAGTGTGCGCGAGAAAAGTGAGAACGAGAGAAAGAGGGCTCAAGGTAAACCTCCCCCGGGGCGTCGGCCTTGAACTACATTTTTAATTGCGACTTCCTCGCGCTCCTACCCCGGCCTCCTCCAGACGATAAAAACAAAAGAGAAACAGTTTTCTGTCGACGGTGCCGCTGCTGCCGGCAGCCGTGGCCACCCCCGCCCCGGCTTCTTTCGCCCCGTTAACCCCCGCTCCGGTGCGGCGTTACCAACGGGGGCCAACTTCTACCACCCCCTTTTCTCTCTTCCGTTTCCAACGGCACCGTCTCCTCCTCCTCCTACGAGCTTCCTCTCCCTCCTGGCAAGCCTCTCCTACCCTTTTCTCCGTCGTGCAACAAGTAGCGCGTTCATTTAAGACGTGTCGGCGTTCTTTTGTTCGTTTTAAAAAGGCAAAGCATCCGACGAAGTTTCCGCTTTAAGGGAACGGTACGCTCCAACCTCCCGAAACCATCGGTCCGTTCGTGGACCGACCATGGTGCTCCGTCACGTTCACATGACAAATTAATAAATTCCGAAGGAACTCACGTTTTTAATCAGTAAATATAAATAGACGTGTTATATGAAATCTTCGTGTACTTGAGAAAAGAAGTCGTATCAGTCCCGTAAATGTATCTTCCCAGCTCGAAAAAGAGGAAGAGTACACGGCAACCTGACCTGGCATCTCATCCGCGTACGGCATATGGCTGCCTCGGCGGTCGTATCCGCCTAGTTAGCGCACACGGCGCGCGGCACACGGGTATACAAACTTCGCGGATGGAAACGGATGCGAGAACGGTCCCAGCATCCCATTCATCTTCATTCAATGGACCATCTCGCTTCGTTAACCAGTCTGTCGCATTTTTTACCCATCACCTATATATATACGTATACACCCGGGCCAACCCTTTTTCTCGCAATTTGAATACATTGTACCCCCGGCCGACATACATATGTATATCCGACCGATACTTTCGGCTTTCTCACCCCCCGCTCACCCTTATTCTTCTTCCGAACCTCCTGTATTCGAAAACGGTTGTCCCACTCTGTTTCATTCGTTTCATTCCGCGTCGATTCCCTCTCGCACGCGTATATCGCAGTTTCTACCTGGATAACCCGACGGGGGGTTTTGTGTCGTGGCTTGACCGAGTTTCTCGGCACACTCTCTCTCTCTCTCTCTCGCTTTTTATTCTCCTACCTCCCCGCCGATACACGGGCCGATTCTTCGACAATGCGTCTGATTTTGATTTATATGACGCGACCGACAGCTCGAATCACCGAAGGGTGCACCGCGACGGAAATTATAAATTCATGTCCCCGTGCTGCGTTTCGCTCCGGGCGATTTGCGATTCGTATGCGCGTCGTGTCTCTTCTTCAAACCGGGAACCGTTTCACTGTTTTGCCTTTTACGAGGCCTTTGTCCCATCTGTTGATCGATCGAACGGTGGAAACGACCGCGTGGATATATTCGTGAAACGCGCGAACGAGAAACAAGGCTCTCGCCTGACGCGTCTCGTTGCTTTCGGAATAACTCTGTATACCAATGAACTTAGGTGTAAATCGAAATCGTATTCTCATGTCATATTTAACGTTACACTTTCTTTCTCGCCTCGCGGTACGCTGAATTTCGGTTCTGAATATTTATTAAGGGCGCTGGTTTCACGCGATTATCGGATCCCGGAGCAAAGGATTCGGATTCCGCGTGATCGGAAGACGAAACGCAGCTTCGAAATTAACCGCGTGCATAATTCCGCGCGTGTTGACTCGACGTCGCCAGGATCCGATTTGGCCTGATTTGTCCCTATAGACGCCGGCATGCAGCCGGATGTAATTCAGCTCCCGTCGCGCCTGTCCTACGTCTCATCCTCTATCCGATATACGACCAACCCGCCGTCGTCGTTTCGGTGCCTCCTCCATCAATAACTGATATTCGTCTCCGCTACGGAACAGCTAAGCAGCCTGAGTGCCTCTCGCAGCACCCTCCTGACACACATAAACGGAAACAGGCTCGATCCTAACCGCTGTGAGGGATCCTACACCACGGATGCACTTTGTGCTGCTACTTTACCTCATCACGGACTAATTTACCAGATAGTCGATGTGCATACGAGAGATTTCAAGGGAGATGCATAATCATTTCGCGTATTAAGCTTCCTTCGAAATAAGGAATTCCTCGCTCGATAATATTTTCTTCTGTTACTCGAGAGAATCAAATGTAATACCGTTTTCGATTCTAGCTACGAACGTGAAAATCAAAACTTATTCTTACTTCGTCTTTATAGTAATAATTAAAATCTCATTTTGAAACGGGTTCGATATCATACTTTCGCGGGAGTATACTCCATCCCCTTGAAGGATACAGTCAGACAGCGAAGAGAATCTCAGCTTGGTGATTTTCAAATTGTAGCGTCACGCGGTGAATTTCGAAATGGGAAAAGTGCCGTGGCCGAGGGAGATGGCTGTCGCGGGTCTCACGAGGCAGCCTCCGACGGCTGGGCTGTCGTGAGCGAAAGGGTTACGTGAAAACTCCTCGTCTCCAGCGACAAAGGGGGTCTTATCTCGAATTTCTAAAGTCCCACCTTCCTGTCTCTCGGCCGGCGACGGTTCCTTCTTTTCCCCCTCGGCCCTTTTCAATCCCTGCGTTAACCCTTTCACGGGAAGATCCTCTCGCGCTCGAGATTTCGTTATTAGCGGTGTTTCATATGTGTATCCTGATATTTTTTTTTTCTCTTCTCACAGGGGCTTCCTACCGTTTGAAGGATGACGGCGTACAGGAGTAAGCTTTCAAATGGTGCAGAGTAATCGCATGGATGAATCCATGGATGGATCAATCGAAGATGTTTGTGAGTAATTCGAGACGAAATTTATTATTCGAAATTGTCGATAGTGTATTGTAACGGATAAGGTAAATTTTGAGCGTGTCCGAAGGAGTTAGATTAGAACGCGAGCAAGACTCGTGAGAAAAGGAACTGAAATGCACGTAATAAATTTGCTGGTAAAAGACGTAGCGAAAGAAGTAAAAGAGTGTAATGGTAAAGGGTTAGCACGTGGTAAAAGCCGGTCGAGGAACGAACGAACGAACGAACGAGCCCGTTTAAATAACGTGTCGCGGCTGCCGGGATTCGGTGAATAGCGCGAAGTAGTTAGGAAAATGTCTTACTTAAGAGAGAAAGTTCGTCGACTCGGGGATCGTTGCGACGACGGCAACGACCCTGGCCCAGAAACAAAAGCAGGAAGAAGAAGAAGCTTGTGAATAATTCAAGTGCCGCGCGCGAAATGAGGAAAGAGTTCCCCGGGTGAAAAGTTTCCTCGAGGAATTTTACGCGGCCCGCTTTTCTTTGATCGCCCCGGCGCCCTTGAAAACTCCCTCGTTCCCCGAACCCCGTAGGAAAACCCCGTCGCTTAATTGAACCCGCCCCTACCCCGGCCGAGCTTTAAAGACGCTCGTTACGTCGCCCTCGGATCGATCTCTTTTCCCGTCGTCGTCGCCACGGCGAAAAGATTTATCGGCTTGAAACCATAAAATCGTTTCGCACGCTTCGCGGAATCGCCAATTAGATCACTCGGTACGTCGAGATAAAATGTAAATGAAAATTCTCACATAAATAAGGTGATAAGCTCCGGTTGAAGTGCGATGTACAAAATTTTCGAATGATAGATGAGGTGAATCATCAATTTCATTGATGACAAGCACCGTTGCCGGCGCTATTCACGTTTCACTTTTTCATTTACCTCTCGTTAATCTTCGATCCTCTACGGGGCGGTATTTCTATACACGAGAGATCGAACTTCTTGTCGAATCGTTTCCACGACAGTGCCACGTCGTCCTGTCATATTCGACTGGCAATTCGATCGCTGCTCGCGCGACCTACCTCAAGCGCGAAGGCAAGGAAAGGGTTACGCCGCGGCGTAACCGTAAAATTCACGGTTTAGAGGGTTTAGACCGACGTCTGGTGGCGCGCGTCGTGAGAGGAGAAACGACGGCCGAGGAAGAGGCCCAGAGGGGGGGCCCCTAAAAACAAAGGGTGGAACGGTGTGGCGCGCGGGCAAATTACGGATTCAAACGGTCGCCCTTTGTCGTTTCATGTTTATTTCTTTGTTTTACCGTACTCGGCATTGTTTTAGCCGAGCGACAGAAAGCCGAGAGAGTTGACGGTTGTTCCGGGGGGGTGGAAGGTCAGGCCAGACCTCGCCTTTGTGGGAACACTCGGTAGCTTTGTTATTCCTTGAGCTTTCTCTCTGTTCGCGAGCCTCTCCTGTCCTTTACTCCTCTCCCGCTTTTGCCGCCCTGACCCGTGACGCTGTTTTCCTTTCTCTCTCTCTCTCTCTCTTCTTGTTCTCCATTTTTATTTCACCCCTTTGTGCTCCCGTAATACCGTGCGTCGTACGTCGCGGCAACTGACAGCGGAGTCGATCGGTCGGGCGTTCCACGAACCTCGGGAGGTCGTGAAACTCTTTTATTCTCTGGAATTGCCATCGATTCTCGTTAGCGAGATGAGACATTTTCTTGGATCAGCTGTAACGCTGTTTTGCTAACAGTTGGAAGCGAAGGGGAGACTCCTAAGGGGCTTGGTATTGACTACTGACAATGAGTCTAATATCTATTCACGAATTGATTAAAAGACCAAACTGTGCTTTCATTTTTTGTATATATTTTTAGGATTTCATGAAAAATTCACTGGGGCGTGTATCTTCACGGTATGACTACTGACAATGAGTATAATATCTATTCATGAACTGATTGAAAGACAAAACTGTGCTTCCATTTTTTGTATATATTTTTAAGATTTATTGTATATAATTTCATGAAAAATTCACTGGAGCTTGTATCTTCACTGTATGACCCATGGGTGGGCCGGTAAGTGGGTCAGATAAAATTCTTAGGAAGTCGAAGCAAAGCGAACGATCGAATCTGAACGTATCATACATATATAATTTTGAACGTTCGCGAAAGTGGTATTGGTTTCATTCGACGGTTATTTCGAGACGATTAATTGACTCGATTACTCGACCGACCGTTTTCTCGGGGGAGGGCATGAATTTTTGACGCGGCGCGGAATAAAACGTGGAGACGTCGAAACGCGAGGGAGGATGGGAAAGCGGCCAGGCTCGCAATTTGCACAACGTGCAAACGCGAGTAAACTGACAACGAACGTGACGGCGTTTCAAAGATTCAGTACGAATCGGCGTTGGGGCCTGGTTCCCTGAACAGGAAGAACAGTGAAAATTCTTGCCGCGTTTCCCCTGTCGAAAAGCCATTTTCGGTTGCCGCGAGGACGAAGACCTTCCGCAGAGGGTTAAATTAATTTCTACTGAATCGTAGTCGTGCCGTTAAAAGTTGCCGGAATCAGTTTGGAAATATTCGATATCACCTCGTTCCGTCGAACGCGGATAAGATTTCTCTCGTAGTCTAAACCAGATAAACGACCGAGAAGCCACTGTTTAACGTTTCGCCGAGTATTAATGCCCTTAGTCATATCGGCGAGCCTCCCGAGAATCACGTTCCTCATTTACAAATCGCTCTCCCAGGAAACAAGAGCGAAGAATGCAAAACGAGCTGGTAACTTGATCCAAGAACTTTTAAATTAATCGGGGGTTGCTCGAATGGAGCAATACTTGAATCTTTATTGCACCATTAAGCCACCGACGATTCGCAATTATCGCACACCCTTCCCTTCTCTCGTTACCACGAAAACAAATCGTAAATCAACGAAATCACCGTGCATACTTCATATATAAAATATACCTATAAACACTCCACCATAATTTTATCTAATTTAATCTAATTTATTTTAACTAATTTTAATTTTATCTAATTTTATCTGCACGATTTCTCAAATTATTCATTTAACGTTTTCAACCGATCTATTCTCTATATTCCAATTTTATTTTTTATTTTTATTAAGAAGCTACACTACAATCATCCCGCCTGCTAGCCTGACTTAATTTGTTCCTATCGAGGGTGAGAACGTTTTGAAAAGCGCTTATATTCGGAATTTCCTTGCTGGTCAGACTCGACCTTTCCCTCGTCGACGATCCCTCGACGAGGGTGAGGACGGTTCGAAAAACGAGGCGAGGGCACCGGAGAGTGGTAAGGACACGCCGCGGGTAAGAGAAGGACACGGGACGGTTGACGAGCACGAGCTACGAGAAGGATGGACGAGAGGGGTGTACACGGGAACGGGTGACGGAGGGGTTGGCGCGGCGGTCGGCAAGGACCACGAGATCAATATGTACGTTGGGGGATGTGGACCACGTGGGTCGGGGGTGGCCGGCAACCGGCGGCTGCTGATTGGCCAACGGCCACCCCACGACCACGCCTACTCCCACACACGCTGTCTTAGGAACCCCGTCGAACCGGCAGCCACCCTATATACTACCTTGGTGAACAGCCACCGCAAAAGCACCGGGGGGATGTCGGGGGTGAGGCTGCTGCCGTTGGATGCACGATGCCAACACACTCTCTCTACACTATCCGTCCCCCGTCTCGCGCCTCGCACCCCCCCGTAACACTGTTACCGAATTCGGTGGAATCATCGAAAATTGAAAACCGGCTCCTCTTCTTGCTTCCCGGCTAAGGGTTTTCTGCTCGGGAACTATCTCTCCTCCAACCGGCGGTGTAATCCAATTAAATCAGTCACTCATCGACGTTTTTATGCGATCCCGTGAATTTTATTTGTTTCTCGATTAGAACCGAACGCGTAAATTGAGATGCGTTATTAGATGGACAGTAAGTGGACAGAGTAATGCGGAACAGGTTTTTATCGGACAGCAGGTGAAAAGAGGAGCTGATGGTACTGTCGTATAATACTGGTTCCGCGAGCGGACGCAAGCCTGTTCGCGCGTGGCGGCTTTCTTGTCCGATTTGCATTCGCGACGACTCCGACGTCACGATTATGGAGTCAAGGGTTGAGTCGGGTAACAGGTTACGCGAGCGAAAATGATAGATCACATTATTCAAATTAGACTTCCAGGGTATCCGATCAATTAATTGAAATTCGTAGCTAATATTCTGACATCATTTTGAAACACGATTTATTATATGTATGTGCTTTCACTTAAGTGTAATAATGAAAGAAATTAACTACTGCGTGAAATCTTTGAGTCGTCCTTATGGAGGAAATCGTACGTTGATCGATCGATCGATCGATGCTCGTCGGAGTGTGCGATCGCGTCCTACCAATGGATTTAATTAGCGGTATTGTATCTGGAAATGGGAGTAGAATGAGAACGATGTAATCCGGCTCTACTGATCCTCGATAAACGGGAATTACCTCCGTCTAATTCTCCCCGTCGCTATCATTGATTCCAGAAGAAATCGGATGTTATATATTTAACGCTCCCAAGGTTTATTGAATCATCGTTCCAAGTGAGTTTGGTCAATAGATGAACTCGAGAAAAGAATACACGGATTCAATGAACGTTTCTGTAATACCGGAATTATTAATATCCTAAGAATTAAAATTGCAGAAAACACTAAATTAATTCACCCTAACGGTTGTTCTTCCATCTGCTGCTCGAACTTTGTTCTTTGCGTTCATCTCAAAATATGTGGCCAGTTACGCGCGACGAATTTTCGAAATTCCGCGTTTCCTTGCAAAGAAAGGCAAGTCCGATCGAATTTGCGCATATATCCAGCTACCGTTCGCAACCCGAAAATTTCCTGTCCATTGTTTCCGCCGCGTCCCCAATTCTCTCGCTGCGCTTCCGGCGATAAAATATTCAAGCGACGTGGACGTCGCGCTCGAGCAAGATTTCAGACGCGATTCACGCGGCAATAACAGCTGCCGGTGGATCCGAGTGGTTCTCCGTCCCGGTTTTCATTAAACCAGCTCCCGATAGCTTCGCTAATTAGTCGATGAGGCGCCGCGTAAACGCAGCGGAGCAATTACCCGATGTCTGTATACGAGTGCAATGGGTAAAGGTATCGTCTCGTATAACGACTGAGATCGGTTTGCTATCAGCAGAATCCGATGTAAATTCCAGTGAACAGTCAGACCTGCATATCGTCGAATATTTAATCCGTTGCACCATCGAACCGTAAGACTCTTTTATCATTTAATACAATGTCAGTTCATAATTAAAACTTATTAAATAATAACAATTTTAAGTATATGAATGGACTCACGAATGGACTACGTGAAACTAAATTAGTTATCCATGATAAAATGAATTATCGAATAAATAATTGACCGTATTTCGTCGTTAAATCAGTCTGTATTCCGCGATGAAATTAACGCGATTCCCGAGCAATTGCGATCGCAATCAGAGCCGAGTAACCGTTAATCAATCCGACCAGCCAATTTATGCTTGTCAGCGTGTATGCGTTCACGGGACCTACGATGTATACGCGAAGTTCTGGGCCGAGGCTTAAGGGAGCCAAGCCGGGGATTCGTTACGGGGGTTGGATACCAACGAATCCCCATAGCTCCGCTTACGACTTAAGCCGTATAATGGTAAACGACGCCCTGGCGATTCTCCTAGTCGTCTTGGGCACTCGCGAGAGCGATAGCCGCCTCATAATTAAAGGCATCGTTGCGTCGAGGGATGAGACTCGCCTTTAATAAACAGTTTACTAATTCCCCGTCTAATTTGAAGCAACTAAAATCACGAGTTACTTCTTTCGAGAAAGTAACACGCCGGTTGAAGGGCCTGACACAGTCGCGCGGTGACGGTAGTCATAAAACGAGGCGCTTCAGATTTTTAGTAGAAACGAAAGGAGATACGTAAATACTATGATTACATGATTATTTTTAATAGCGAACTTGCCCGTGTCCCAGTTTTTTCTAAGGAACGACGAATAAGAACTTGTAGTGATATTTTTCTTCACGCGTGCTTGCTTTTTAAGCCCAGTACCGCTTTATTCGCGGGAGTAAAAAGAAAACGAACTGTCAGCGGCAAAACGGCGGCGCGGCGACGGGGTACGTCAAACTTTACGATAATGCGGTTTTCCTCGCGGAAAGCGAGTTTTCCGGGTGTCGCGGGAGAGCGGGGAGGGGGGTGCGGAAGGTAGACTGGAAAAACTAAAAGTACCCACTAGCCGAGTCGGCGCGACGAAAGAAGAGTTCGCGTGCCTCTCACCCCACTTTCCCTCGCTTCCCTTCTTTTTACCCCCGGTGATCCACCCGTCCGCGACTACCGCCGAGCGACACTTGCCGAAGTTTTCATTCATAATTAGAGGGAAAAAAAGGGGTGAAACTGGGTCAGTTGGCGCGCGACAACGGAACCACCACTTGTAGCCGCGATAAGAAAACAATGCCATCCGCGAAAATTGTCGCTACAACCTTTCCGCCGCGATCGACAATCGATTCGTATTTTCTCGTAATCGTTTTTTCACACCGGGTTAGGTGCCGCATACGTACACGCACTCGTGACACCTTTTTGTAAATTTATTATTATTCAATGTTCGCGATAAATTCATTGTTCTTAAACCGTATGAGTTTTATTGAATTCATTCCGTTTTGTTAGACTTGTCGAATGTTTTACTGCCATTCAT
>SHCU01000109.1:47297-59074 GCA_004307685.1 Ceratina australensis
TCTCTCTCTCTCTCTCTCTCTCTCTCTCTCTCTCTCTCTCTCTCTCTCTTTACCTTTTGCCGCTCCGATATCGGGCGGACGAAGGTGGAGCGGGCGGGATGAAAATATGCCAGCCGGAAGTCGTCGAAAACGGTAGCCGCCGATGCTTGTTGATGGATTCGTGTAAACGCGCCGTAAGGACTCTCCGTCTCTCTCTCCTCGTTGAAAGAGGAACGCGCGCCGCGTTTTGTTTCGAGGATCCCACGGAAATGTCGATAAGAGGAAATAGTGGAACGCGGTTTCGCGATTACTTTGGATGTAAATTAGTCGCGTGCATTGGAAGATTGAACATTGGGCTTGTAATAAGAACGCTTCGTGTAGCATCTTTCTTTAATTAAAACAAGTGTCCGATTCATAAACACTGTTTCACAGTGATTCGAATGCTCCGTGCCAACTAAAAGAAAATACATAATTCTTCTAAAACGCTAGTGTCAAAATCTCTTCATTTGATCTATTAATCCTTTGCACTGGATGACTCACGGTCGCTATTTATTTTATAAAATCGAATATATACAATTAATTAAATTGAATTTAACTATGTTATAAAATTCATATATATTTCAAAATTCATATTAGTTTCAGATAATATGTAATAATTATAACAATATGAAGTAGGGAAACTCAGTAAATAATTGGGGGAAATTTCCTCGAGTGCAAAGTTATGGCCGTCACGAAGAGACTGTGCGACTATCGAAACTATTGTATGATTAGGCAACGTCGAAGGATTATTGTATTCAAAAGCGGAACAGTCGTCACGTTCAAGTACGTCGTAAATCCGCGCGCGCCGGAAGCGGTCCGGTTAAAAGGCATTATAATAAATTCAGTAGGAATTTATCGCGCTCTCCTATCGCGAGAAACACCTGCAATAGAAGGGAACCGAAGGGTAAGGCGAAGGACGGAGAGGGAAGACGAAGAGAATAAGTGGAGCAACGTAAAGAAGACGAGGAAAAGGGAAACGTAGGAACACGCGCATAAAGATTTCAGCTCGCGTATCCAGCTTCCCCTATCCGGCAAAGAGGAAGCGGTAATGAGCTTCAAATTTGTTCCCCTTAGCGCGTGTACCTACTTTAACCGCGTTTCGCTGCGTTTTTCCGAGGCGAGTGCCGCGAAACAGGGGAAAAGGCCGCCTAAATGAAATCAAACCTGTTAAAGAAAAAAAAAGAAGAAAAATAGAAAGGGAAGGCGGAAGGTGCGTTGGTCGAAAGATCGCGCACAATGGGCGACTCGTTAATCGACGTCGGGTCGACGGTGGGAAAAAACGGGGACGTGGAAATCGCAGTATCTCAAAGTGGCAGCAAGAAATTCCCGATAGAGGCAAAGAAAAACGAGGTAGGACGAAATCTCGCGGAACGGAATCGTCAGCGAGTTTTTCACCTGCCGATCGGATGCCCTCGAGAATCTCCTACCCACCCTTCCGTTCCGGATCGAGTGTTTTCGACCACGCGAAATCTTCGAGGCACGACGACGACGTCGACGACGACGACTTTGGGATTGTAAGGGAAAGAAGAAAAACGTGGAATCGTAATCAGTGACCCGGTGATTGGGCTATGCGGGAAACCGTCGTCGAACGAGAGAGGAGCGAGTCTCCGAGGCGTAAAAGAAACGAGCGGACTTTCTTTTTTTTTCTACCCTTTTTATTTGCTCGTCGTCGTATTTCGAACGAGCGAAGGAGTGCGCGCGCGCGCGCACGAGCGATCGGGAAAGATGAAAGAGGAGAGGGAGGGCGAACAGCGAGGGCAGAGGAGACGCGGTAGAAGAAGACGACGGGAAAGAGAGCGGGACGAATGAAAAGCTTCGAGCTTGTGGTAAACATCGAGCGTGTAATTCGCTCTTTAAAGAACACTTGGACGATAATTAAGCTGACGTGGGGAACACCGCGAGGACGGCAGAGGGCGAGGCAGGGGACGGTGCGAGGAGGACCGCGAGCGGTATCGGAGGGAGAGGAAGAGCGGCTGCGGAGGAAGAGTGAAGGGGACGGAAACGACGGGTCCCGGGCACCGTTGAAAAGATCTTTTTCCGTTTATTTTTCGTGACCATGGCTCGGAAAGACACGTGGTCTGATTTTAATTAGCACCGGGGGTGCACTCACCGCCGCGCGCACCGCCACCAGATGGAAAATCTCACAGGCTTAGAATTTAACCTGCCACAGCCTCGTTCCGTTTCCACTTTCCTCGTGGTCACCCCCTTCGCCGCGCCCACCTTCGAGTTCCTTTGGCCACGTTCTCGCGCTCGGTCAAGAGGGTTAATCCGACAGCGAAATTCTCGTTTTCCATGGTCGAGAGACGTTTCGCTGAACGTTCATTCCGGTCGACGATGACGGGGAGATGCAAATTCTGGACCAATGAGACTTAAGTGCCTAGATTTCATTTGCTAACGAAATTTTTCTGTTCGCTTTTATCGTGCCATTTTCCTTCGAATTACCAGACAAATATAAACCTGCTATTTTCGGTAACCGAAAGTAGTCCGAGTCGATATCGTCCTGTTTAAAATATGATCCGCAGATTTCCCTATGCAAACGTATTGTCCCTTTGCGTTTGAAACTAGGACTTATCAACGATGCATCGATGCGCCGTTGCGACGGTGGTAAGTTAACGCGTGAATAGCGATTTGTCCGTAGAAGCCGAGAACTTGGGGCAGTACACGGGGAATCGAGGCCAGCGGAGAGAAAAAAGTCTCAAATGTTGAACTTCCATCGTCTCTCAGCCTCGCGCCCGATCGTTCGTGTTTTCCTAAAGAGTTTGCTTCATTAATTAATGCCGCAAGATAATATCGTAATTTCTTAAGCTTCCGCTCAAATTTTCTCCCTCACCTTTGAGCTACGATATCGACAGAGTAAAAATCAGTAATTCGATTAATTTTTATAATAGAATCTTTACTCTCTCTCTTACTCGTTAGAAGAATAAGATTTTCCCGGAATCGATCCGCCCGACAAATGAGTTTATCCGAGGATTCAAATTTCTTCCAATTAACCAGCACGCGAAAGAGGGTTAACCGTGAAATCACCGCGAGGACCAAAGATCCGTTAGAGGAGATCGACATGCTATTCAGAATCGAATAACGTCGAGTATCAGTCGGAGTAAATTACATGTCTCTCTTTGGTCCCGTTGCCGTCTCTCTCGTTGCGCGCGCTCCCTCTCTGTCAGGTGAAAAAGAAAACAAAAGGGTGACGACTCCCGGTGGCTTTTCTTCCCTCGTTCGGGGTTAGCGGGGCGGGGGAGGCGGCGCGCGAGGGGTTGAATCGTCGTGCTCACCCGACGTTTTATACGTCGTCGGGTTTCATGCGGCGGCGGTAATTTTTTTATTAGCTTGAAAACCACTCGACTCGTCGTCGTCAGCGTCGTCGTTTCGTGTCGACGTCGTCGTGGTGATCGTTGTGTCGCCACGACGAGACCTCCCCGCTCGCCGCCCGCGCACAGGGGTTGAAAAGAACTCGACCGTCCGTCTCTGTCCATCAGCCGGATCCCACCTCTCTCCGTCGGCTGCGCCCTTCGTTGATTCGCCCTTCGCAGCCAACTACCCGTAATACCACCCCCGGCCGAACCTCGTGAAATCGTCGAACGGTGAAAAGAACCACGCGTTCATTTGCCTTATTAAGTAGTTTTGCGGGAATTAAGAGCGTGTCGCTTTGTCGCGGCTCGCCCCCCGTCATTGTTTCGTTCCGCGCCGGGCTTATTTCGTTCACCGTTTCTGGCAAGGAGCGCCGGCCGAGAAACCTTGGAAAACTCGTCGGTCCTCTTTTTCCCTGGCTAGGAATCGCGCGTTTCGAGGGTTGCTTCTGAACCACTTCAAGACACGCCGGCTTTTCTCTCGTCGAAACGGCCGCTTGTTGTAAAGCCGCGCTTGTTTTGATCTTATTGATTCATTTTTGTCGAGCTCAAGGGTCGTTTCGAGTTAACGATTCTTATATTATGTTAATGAACTAAAACTCCACGGCGTCGGGGAGATCGTTACTTGCCGGGGACACTTGCAGCGCGAGCAGGACCGTGACTTGAACTTGACCCGCATCATTTTTTAAACGCGCGTGCCGGCTGCGATCGAGGTGAAACTGAAATACTTTTGCCCACAGGTGTGGGTATTAAGAACTTAAGACTTCGAGCAAGCCCCTTTCCGGTTCTACCGGCACTCGGAAACTCTCAAAGGGCAATAAACTCGTTTCGCGTGCACGCGCCGTTCATTATAATGAATCGCGGAAACGCGTGCACCATAACGCCAACAAAGTGTACTCGTTCGAAGCGAGTCGCACGCTTCTTTTTTTACGTGTAGCGATAGTAAAAGCCGAACGATAGGCTGCGAACTAAATCGCGTTAAAGTGCAGCGCGTGCGTACCGTCGAGAGCAAAAAGGCGTCAAAGGCAGCGAGGAATATGCATCACAGATCTGTCCTTCTGGATCTGAAATACATAATTACCGCAATGGGAAACGTGATCTCCGTCAAAGGAACGATGTTTCCTACGGAGTAAAGAGTACGGAGAATTTGTTCAAAGGTCGATTTTTAACATCGCTGTAGACATATCGCTGTAAGTGAACGACAGGCACAGAAGCCACCCTACGGTATTAATGCAAAAGAAGCCTCTCTCTCCCTGGGCTCTCGCAATCACCGACGTAAATAAATCGGCCCTATACCACCCTACCTCTCCCCGTATATTTCTCTCCCCATCGGAATCCCCGTACTCGATCAGGCATCGAAATACGTTGGCATAAAAAGAAGTCGAGGAACCTGATAAAGGACGAGAACCGATTGTTCTACTCGCGAAGATCGAATCTATCGTTGAGCCACGCTTACTCTCTGCCATACTGCGGACGATCAGTAATCAGGAGCTACGTTAGCAATTTATCCGAGGTCTACCTACCTCCTCGTCGATAAAACGCTACACGATGTATCAGAATTTTCCGGGAACCGTTCACGAAACTTTTTACAGACCATCGGAATTGCTGATATATGAATATTTTATCTCTCTTATTGCAGGTTAAGAAAAAAACGAGTACCGAGTGAAAGGGAAAATGGTCTCGGTGATGTTGACGATAATTCATCGGAGGGCTTAAGGCCAAAGTAACCGACATAAATTTTTGACCAACAGCGGTCTTACCTTGGGAGAAGCTGGCAAATTGCAGTGGCAACACGTTCAAGGCGAACGCTTAAACGCCGGTTCCGTCGTTAGTCTACGAGCCATTAAGTAAATTATGCAAGCCTCCGAGCTTCCGAGGTCCTTCGACCGGCGCGATGGAAGCATAAAGTTTAACCGTTACCTCCTCAATCGGAGCTGATCAAATTGTTTTTCACCTCTTTTGTTCAAGCTCTCCGGCCGGTAATAGAACTTTTATTACCGTGGCTTTGATTTTCGGGAGGGACTTTGACTCGATCGAATAAAAATACAACCGAAACGCGAACGATTCAAGTTTATAATTTCTCGAGAAAAAATGAACAATAATCTATCCTATATATAATCTCCATCCAGGAAGAGTAGAATTCAACCGGTCCTCGTTATCAACCAGCGAATTTTTCTCACTGATCCTTTAATCCCGATTTCCATATCGTGGTCAGCGCTTCATCCCCGTCCCAGCCGGCTTATCTCCGGCACGGTCACAAGAGGGTCGTTACCGTTCAGGCTCGCGACTTAACTCCCGGCAATTAATCTCCCCGCGCTAATTATTTAGCCGGTTAGCAGGAGTTCCGTGCGGCCGAACGTAGTTCCGTTATCAGATGTTCGTTCGAGAGGGATCACGGAGAGAACCATGGTGGTGGAGGAGGAAGTTGTACGAGGGAGGATGGAAGCTCGTCGTGGGACAAGGCAGGCAGGCAGGCAGGCAGCGGGCGCTGGGGGCGGCGGGTGGCGCGCGGTTGAGGTTCAGTCGTGCTCAGGAGGATACACGAGGGGTTGAGGCTCGCGCAAGAGTAAATTGATTAGAATTAAAGGGTTGGCTGGCAGGTGCTGCTGCCGGGTTACTACGGACCATAAGAGAGAGAGGTCGGTTCCGCCGGGCGGGAGGGTGAGAAGAGGGTACCGTGGAGAGAACATAGGAGAACAGAGTGAGTGACGGAGGGAAGGAAGGGAGCGCGAGGGTACAACGGTGACCACAGCCTCGACGCTGATTGGTCGAGTCAAGTTTGTGGCAAGATGGCTGGCTGGTGCTGGTGCTCTGCTGCTGCTGCTGCTGCTACTGCTCCTCTACCTCCTCTGTCTCGCTCGCCTAACCCTCTCTCACCCTCCTCGCCGCCCGCCGACACTGCCAGCCCGTATACTCCAGTTTCTTCTCCAGTTCACCTCAACCTCCTCCGCTTCGTCCTCAGGCTCTCTCTTCCCATCGCCCGGTACCCTTCTCTACGCGGTCTCTAAGATGCTTTATCTATGTGCCAAATAGATGTATGTACGTGTACACGCCTGTTCGAAACAATGCCGGGCGTGCAACCACCCTCCCGCCGAGCGCTGCTACCAGCCACCCTCCCCGCGAGCACCACACGCCACCCCATCTCCGGCTCTCACCTTCCGCATGCCCTACCCCCTTCCTGCTCCCCCTGTCCTTCTCCGCTTGTCCTATCATCCCTTGCGTGTGCTCTCTCAACCCTTGCTGCCCACCCACGCCCGTCTCCTCTACCTATACCGCCACCCACCCAACCCCCCCAGCTCGACATCGTCACCATTTCTGCCAACGTCCTCCGGACCACCCCTCCGTCCACCCGCGTCGCTTTCGTGTCCCTCGTCATCGTCATCTTCGTTCCCACTCACCGCGTATACATACTATATATCCTTTCTCGGGCCTCTCTCTTTCCGTTTCTCTCCTTGCGTGTCTCTCCTCTCCGTTAGCGTCGCGTCCTATTTCCATCCCGTCGTTTCAGCCCCGGCCACGATGTTCGGCCCGTGGCCCACCACCCAGCCAGCCTCACCGACGGATACGAGAATACCGTGCCGGCCTCAAAGAGAATGCGATAATACGAAGAACTTCGACTAATGAGTTAATAGTTGGTGCCTCGCGTTACCGTCACACCGCGAGTACTTTATTCGACGTCGCCCCGAGCAACCGGATTATAATGCGGGGGCGGTTGCGCGCGTCACGCGCAGGTGAACCGATGTACGTTACTCACGAATGTATTGTAACGCGTAGAAAACTTTTACGAATGTATTTATTGTTCGTACGGTCGGGTCTTATTAAATTTTCAATGAACGCACGTAACGTGATGTGTAAATGCTTTCTGTTCCTCTCCGTCGCGGTCACTTTTTGCGCGAACCCAATTAACCGCAATCCTTCTGTACTCGAATTTTATCTGAGGAAATTCGTTTCCGGGGAGAGAGCGCTCGATATTAAAATCCAGGTAAGAGATCTGGATTACCTCTTATCGATTTGACTGTCGACGACGAACGAACGTGTTTTATTGGGAAATGGGGCTGATTTAACAATGATCCGGGTACGTCGCGATTAAACCTACAAGATGAATCCATTCAGGTAATCTATTGTACGCCTTATCAGGTATCAAGAGTATAAATTCGAAGATAGATAAATGAAATAAAAATTAACCCTCTATGGATCCATGTAACTTCCAGGTCACATTCTAATTCATCATTATTTTACTAGTTTTTATACACAGAAGTGTAAACATTATAGACCGTTAACATTAAACATTATCTGAAAGTCGTATAGTGAATATATTGTAATGAAATCGTTTAAACCGAACAAATTATTTTCATCTGCATATGTAAGTTTATAATTGCCGATTTTTCGTTCCCTTAATTTCTTGCGATGTCAAACAAAAATTCAGCCCATAGAGGGTTAAATGACACACCGGAAGTTAACGAGAGTATATTTCGAAGAAATTCGGGTAGGTACATAAGATTTTCTACAAACGAGTTAATCCGCGGCAGATCGTTGGATCGAGCTTTTAAAACAACCGTCCCGCGTCAATAGGGCTGGCTCCTCGCCGCGAGAGGGTCGTTCTCGAATTTACATTTCTAATCGCGGCTAAGAAACGGCGCGTTATGGAGATTGCGAAGGTAAACGGGCGCGATATCAGCATATCAAACGGCCTCTTTGAGCCGGGGCTCTCGCGGCGCGCGCGGAGCGTGTCGCCGACAGCCGCGGGGCGCTTTTTAAAGCGCCGCAGCCCGCAGAAAAATCCCGGGCTTTTCGGATGAATGTGTGTACGCGCGCGCGCGAGCGCATGTGTGTGTATGTCTGCATACATCGACGCCGCGTTGCGTCTCGTGTCGTCGCCGGGCCGGGTGTCGAGATAAAAAGAGCCAGCGTGAGAAAAGTGCAACCAATAATTTTATTTTCCGCGATAAAGCACGGGCCTCTCCCGGAGACGTTTTCCACGGTGACACGCCGCCGGGAAAGGGGTGAGTCGCGTATCTTTAGTAAGTAAACAGAACGCCTTATGAATTTTAAGCAGCGAGGAACGTACAACCAGCGTCTTCTTCTTCTTCTTCTTATCTGACCTCTCCTCTATTTCTTCTTCTCTTCGGCCCATCGGTTTACCTGTCCTGTTCAGGTTTCTCGTATTACGTTTAACATCGAGTAGTTCGACGATAAAAGTGCAACGTAATTTGCGAACGATCATTTCGCGCATCTATCCTTCCCTGGTTCCAGAGCGATACAAGGTACTCGTTTATAAGAGGTAGCATGCGCAAACCGACCGCGAGTAGACACGATTAACGAGGCTGGAGAACGAGAGAACTCTGTTCCCCTTTTGAGGGGGAATACGTTTGCTTTCCAGAGATGTAAACTCGTCTCTGTGTGTGAGAAAGTTTTACGCGAGGTCAGTAGCGTAGATCGTAAGAAGATAGAGACGTCGGTACATACATATGCCATGTTTCTCATTCGCGACGCTGCTTCAACGAATGTAGAGCGAGAAGGACGGAGAGAAAGAGAAAGATCTAAGCATTTATTTATTTATTTAACCGATTTGCTGGCCGCTTATAGTCAGACGGGCTCCGAGGCCTGAGCCTGCCTATCAGAAGGTGTTATACTTGTATCTAAGCATTTCTCTCAATGTATAATTTATACTCGGACGAAAATAAATTTTACATAAATAAACGACTGGGAATCGTGTCAGTAATTGTAAACTCAAATCTGTAATTACATTCTATTCGTGCGATATTCTCGGTAGAAAAGAGCTTGTAGATGTACAGATATCCAATATCATATGCCACTTTCCGGGGGGAAACGCGTTCGAGTTTCCCCCGGTGGATTTTCCATGAGAGTGGGCGGTCATGCGGCGTTGTTTTGATATTGATCTCCGGATACAACACCGTCTAAGCATTCTAATGGCAAGGAGACCGGGATTCTGCGCGCTGCATGGCGCACGTGTTTCTAATGATTCTAGTGGTACCGAGGTGTACCCGCGGCGACGTATAGTTATAGCCGGGTACGAACACGTATTACATCCACTCCGCCGGGGCACCCGCGTAATATGTCGGAATTGCGGAAAGGGGTAACGCGGTGAGGGAGGCGGAGAGGGCCCGCGAGGACGGTCTTGCGGGATTCTTAATGGCAACAGGCCTCCGAGGTAACACTACGGCTATTAAACGCCCTCTCCTTCCGTCTTGGTACTCGGTAACGTTACCACCGATCCTCCTCTTTCGACGCGCACCCGGGGGCACTTTTTCACTTCAGCTAACACCTTTCGAACGCAACGGTACGTACGACTCGCTCGGCGGAGTTTTCTATACGATGTTAGATGTAAATTGACAAGTTCCGCCTCGTGTAAATAGGGAAATAATTCCTAAACTCATCGTGCTCTTAAATTATATTTATTTAACCCCTTGGCTACTGTGGGCGCCTATAGGCGCTTAGAAATTCTGCGTTTGTGATACTGAGAGTGCCTTTAGGCGCCCGGCGCAGACAATGACAATGTTCATTAGATACTTATGCTAAGTTAGATTCAAGAAAATAAATGGTACGACCGGTGCGTAACAAAGTGTGCCGTAGTCAAAGGGTTAAATAAGCACTCGATGTAACCGCGAGACGAAGTATGTTTGCAATATTGTTTTAAGTGACACAAATATTTTGGCCGCGATTAAAGAAGCATGCTGAGACCGAGTGAAACCGGGGCAAGGGGAGAAAAGTTACCGGGAAAGGAAACTGAAAGATCCCGAACGTAGGATAAGTAACGAAAATGTAAAGCCCGGATCAACCGCGTTCATCCCCTTTCGGCGTTGGCGTTTGACGCGACCGCTGAAATTTTTACTTCGTTCGATTTGGTCTTTCGGGGATTCCCCGTCCTCTGATTGGTGGACTCTGGCCACGCCCTGCATATAAGGGTGGCTTGCTCGCCGGAGCACTATCAACCCTTATGTATGCCCGATGTGAGTACACTTATGTATGTGCCCGGGGGTACATATGTAACGCCGTGCAGATTTCGCGCGTACGTGTACGTACGTACGTACCTGAGGCGAGTATAGTAGTACATAGGCGCAGGAACGTGTGTACCGGGCGGGGCTCTTTCTCTTTCTCTCTCCACGGCAGGACCACCGAGAGAACTCTCGATATGACACGGTCGATCGAACCAGTCGTAATTTTAGTATGAAACTCTTATCTAAAAATGAACGACTCGCCCGCGGTCGCTATTCTTTTTGCGAAACTCTCGCGGGACTCGGGGATGCGAGGGTGGAAAGCTCGAATGGAACGTGTTCGTCGACGGTGTTCGCATTTAAAGGCATGTGCGTCGGCGTCGAGCTCAATTAAAAATAAAACAGTGCTCGCGTCCTGTACAGAAGAATTATACATTTACATGTATACATTACGTACGTATATTAATTATACATTAATTGTATATACTCGAGTGGGGCCGGTCAAATGTTTTGTAATTTTTGATTTATCCGCGAACGCTCGGTGTCGAATTTTCATGACGGAGAATCTTTTCATAAATGATCGCGAGTCACCTGAAGTGTAACTTTGCATTAGCACTCGCCGGTTACACGGAAAAGGAATTTACGCAGCCCCGCGACGCTGGAATTGTTTCGCGCGCAGGATTGAATAGAATGAGACGTCACTTCTCGTGGAAAAGAATATTTTTATGCTGGGGATATTTTGCATGAAATTCATGCCTCAAGAAGGAGACGGAGATATGGGCAGGAGAGACTCGCGAACCACGGTATAGATATGATTATTTTATACCTGGAAGAGTAGAATAAGATGTCACCCCGAATTGTCTCGAGTGTCTAAAACAGCTTTACGTTACAAACGTTAAAAGCAACGACGAGGACGTCGCGGAGATACACGCGTTACACTAAATTCACCTATTTCGAAATGATACGCGTTTCAGGATTAATTGCGCCCAAGTGCGAGCATCTCCCGCGATGTAACCCTGTCCGACTCCTATTCTCCTTTCAATTATTCTTACTCAATTATATCGCCTGCGTTCTACGTCTCGTGTCATTAGTAAAGTAGAAATTTCATTTCATGCTTGCATTACACTTTCCCTTTGCTTTTATAGCTGTTAAGAGATTGTGATGCGACGGCCATTATTTAGAATTTATTTCATTCTTCTTGGTGAAAAATGAAAACATTGATTTGCAATGATTCGAGCGAACGATCACAAAAACAGATCAACTGTGATGTTAAGTTATTACTTAGTATGAGATCACGTAAATCTTCAGTGCCTCATCGAGCTTTGTTTTTTAAATACATCGCGGGCATCTGGCAGGGTCAATTCGATATGCGAGCTCTCGATCGAGTCTACTTTAGTTCCTGTTACATGAGAAATAAGCAGTGGGGCGCTCGCGTCAGTGCCGTGAACGTTTCGAA
>SHCU01000109.1:84429-99821 GCA_004307685.1 Ceratina australensis
TTGTAGAATTGAGTGCAGGGATTACAAAAACAAGAGAGGTGTAAAATGTTTGAAGCTAATGCGATGCGAAACACGGAAAAGCTTTTAACCTTCCATCGACGATTTATTAACAAAAATATGTCCCGAATGAATCGGCAATGAAATAGATAATATTTCCTTGCATCGCGTGCTTTTAAGACTGAACGATATTTCAGCTATTATTTACATACAACGGGAGAAAAATAACCGGGATCATTTCCTGTGCAACAGTGAGAGGAACGTTTCTCATTACCGTTGAGTAACCAAGCATCCATCGCAAGATTAAATTCTCGAGAGAAACAATCATGGCTGGCAATCAAAAATCCTTTCGGAATTTAATCAAACAGGAGAAACGTAATGAATGAATCGCGGTGACGTGGAACACCGATCACGGAGGCGCACCGTAAAAAGTTCCCGCGACGCGATCATAATGCACACGAGCGCGTTTGAAACGCGGGTGGAAAGCAGCTCGGACGCGGCCGAACAATAAAAGCATTCTAACGAGCGGCGTTTCTCCGCTCCGCTAATCACGGGTCTCGTAAAACCGCGCGATACGAAAATACATCGCCGCCGCCTCTCGGCTCTTTTAACAGTCGCGCGAAACGCATCTTTTTTATCGCATCGCACGCGGTACACCCTCGATATAAATAATCCACCCACATGCCGCATCGTCGGGAATCATCGTTCGAGAGCGGATGAAGGTACCAACGGTTCGAGCTGATAATCTCGATTTTGCGAGACGAGTTAACTCAAGAGGACCGTCAATATTTGGCATCTGTTCATTTTTTCATTCACTTCTTAATGCACCGTTACATCGCTTCACCCAACTGAATTGGGGTACGAAATCTTTATCCTACGTTTAAAAATAACGGAATTAAGGAAAAGTTTGCCATTTTTTGTCTAAACGGGAAACAAGAGAAAACGTATCGTGATTGTAACGCTTCTCTCTGGTCATCGAACAGAGAATGCAGGAAATAACAGTGGACGTTGCAGTGTAAAATATGAAAACTCGATCGTAGCTGCTTTACCTATATTTACATGATATCGATACCGACCCTGGCTAAAAGTTTCCGATCAAACGCGATATGTAACGCGAAACTAACCGAAAACACTTTATTCTTTGAGCTGCAACGTGATACGCAAATGTACATACAAAATTCATGGGAAACCTTTTAGTTTCTTACAGCGTTCTTCGTTTTTTAAACATGGTTTTCGTCAGTTTCACGTTGCTCCGCTCGTACTAGAATTAGTGCTCGGACACGGTCGGCTCTTCTGGCTTATTTCACGTAGCGTAAAATATTTACAGAGAATACCGGGGCGATCATAAATAAATCACGCGTGATATCCTCATCAATTATTATGACTCGCAGCTACGGGTTTATCATGAAATAACAAGCTCGCGTGATAAATCAAACAACCTCGTGTGCAGTAGTTCACACTTTCGAAACCCATCCTACCTCCGGCGAAGCGTCAACTCGACGAAGTGCGGGAACCTCGCCCTCATCGTTAGCCAAACGGAATTCCTCGTCACCGCGATGACTCCTCTCTCCCATCACACCACGAGCGTGCACATGTTTCGCGTAAGCACGGTCGTTTCTCCGCGTCACATGTCACACGAGCACACCACGGACGCCGAGCGAACAGTGAACACGCGTACAACCGATCAGGAGATAACGGGAGTTCAGGATCATGGGAGAAGATTTGCCGAAGGTCCCTGGGCAAGATTACGGTAAGACGATAAAATCCGCGCACTAAAAGAATCCTGGACGGCTTCCAAGCGGACTAGATAACCGATATCCGCCGCGCACCGCCACAAGTGGTTGCGTCCTGTCACTGGTCAGACACTGACGCGGTTGATTTATCAAGGACACGCTGGCAGGTGAGTCCCGCGGGAGTCATGCTTCCGGACAACCGGATCAGTTGATCGATCCCAGTCAGGATCGTTCGATCATCGTACGGCTGGACACCACCCATCGCTCTAACCGGAAAAGGAACTCGTCGTCCATCGGTCGGTGGAATTAACCGAATTTCGCGAGGGCATCTAGCTCCTCCGGGTAACTGTCATCCGCGTCGAACCAGTCTTGACAGAGGTAAACACACTACGAACAGGTGATTCTTGTCAGGGGAACCGATGCGTAGGATTGTCAACACGCGACACTGGAATGCACTGTTCTGCGTAGAAACTATCAGTTTGTCCCGTCGGATTTTGGTGTTTGACGTCCTACCAGAGATCTGGACGTCGATCCTGCCAGGATGTTTTTCAATCGTTGATCAGGATAACGAGCCGATCCGCCGAGGTCTGGCGAGCCTCACGATCGCAGATTTATCCCGGGTGATCCCTCGTATCGTTCGGTTCACAGAGCACTGGTGTTTGACCCTCTGAGACGACGGGATGTCAGGACACACGTCTCGAGAGGAACACGCACACGCTCGGCGAGCTGTTCTTCGAGGCTGGTTTTCTTTTCGGCTGACTATCGACTGTCATGCACCCAGGTGTCATTCTGCGGCAACTAGGACCGCTGACACGACGCCTGCGTCCACGAAGACGCTGCCCGGCGTCGCGACGCCGGCTGGTCGCGATGAAACGCGTTGCCAGGGCGCATGCCGTGCCCTCGGTATTCGAGTTTCGAGACGCGCTATCGGGGCCGCGAAATTCGATCAGGATTCTAAGCGACGCCGACGTTTCGCTGGAGTTTCGATAGTTTAGTGTATTCGATTTTCTAATAACAGAGCAGCAAACATTTTAATTCTTATTTTAATTCCTCCGCGTTTTGTTACTTTTAACAAGATGCACCTGAATCAGATTTAAATAGCGTAAATTTACTTTAATTCATGGATGCGGCAGTAAACTAATTATCATTTACTTATAGGTTCATGAGATTGATAGAGATATTTAATGTAGCACGTGTAGTTTCACGAAGTCCGATTCAGCAACGTTCACTGAATGGAGACTACTTGGACCGCGTCTGACCATACATGTATTATACTACTTAAAACAGAACGGATAGAATGAAGGGAAATTGATTTAGTTTGTCTGATTTTTCTAGTTTATTGATTTGATTTCATCTAATCTCTACTACACATTGATCCCGGTAAATGTTGAAATTTATAACTCACCGGTCTGGGTGCCGCTATCGAAAAACGTATTGGTTGTCTCGACGGTCATCGTGGCAAACGTTCCGTCGGTGATTTGCGCCGCACTGTCCCTACGCTTGCGATATCTTTGAACCTGACGAACAATAAAGAACAACGTATTAAAGAAATGATCAATGTAACGTCGACGATTAAATAAAATTAAGGTTTCGTTAAAAGCTGACCGAATCCTCGCTTTGAGAACTCTGCCGCCGAAAGTTTCTACATCGTATCATTTCCTCCGTGGTGCTCTGGCGTCGAAAGCCACGCGCGATCATGATCTCGGTGGTGGTGGATTGCCTTCTCGGGGGAGCACGGGCACAGGGGCTCGGATCCCGTGACGAACACGCGGAGCTGTCAGGTGATCTGCAACAAAAACCTTCTTTAGTCTCGAATCCGAAGCATTGAATCGGTCCAATATCGTCGCGTTCCCCTATCGGTGGAGGAGTTACGTTACCAACGGCCACTGTTACTGCATAATCAATAAAATTGCAGGTACCTCGGCGGTGAGCGACCAGCCATCGACATTGATTGTCGCGCCAGATGGGATCTCTGTCTGATAGGACTGATATCTCTCTTATCGGCCGCCCTGTCCGGGCTCAGATGGCTCCTCGAACCACGCCGCCGCTGGGAGGACGCGGAATCAGGACTCAACGAGTCCTTGCGAGCTCTTCGTCCTTCGAAAATTCATGAGAAATCCATTTTTTCATTTCTCGCTGCGATAATTTTACTTTACATTGATAAGGGGATTCCATGATTGATAGAGAATGGAAGTTCCGTAAACAAACAATACTTTTCTTACGAACTGAAATAAATTGAAAATGCAGGTCTGATTTAAGAGAGGTGGATTAGTTTCGATGCTACCAAAGAAGAAGTACAGGTACGAATGTGAGATGAGAGTTGTAGATAATAGGAAAAGAAGAATAGTTTGGTTCAATAAAGTACCGTGCTGGAAGAAATAGAAAATGTCGAAGAGGGTACAGATTCGTGTATTTATATTTAGAATTACAGTAATATCAATACGTAATAAGGATGAAAATGGTCGATAGTGGTGGATGTTAGTGATTGTACCTCCATCGTCGGTGTCCGGTGATAGCGTTGGCTGACTTTCGCGACGATGGGTTGGCGGCATCGATTCGTCTATGGCAGCTGATTGTCTTATTAATCTTAGCAGTTTGTTGGGCGATGAATCTTTACCCTTTTGATAACACTGTAACAGAATCGATAAATTCAATGATACCAGGGTGCAACTCAAGTAGTTGTTTCTATCTCGTTTAGTCTTATGCTCATCTCATCAAAGAGTATCTCTGTCTGATAACAAACTTTTTCATAATAATTTAATCGTAATGAATGATAATTTACGTACTCAAAATACTTCATTAATGAAGTGTATTAATGTACTGTACCGCATAGCGAACTAATTTCAGGACTTTTGATAGAATACCTGGGTGGTCGAATCTCTTCTGGTGGCGACTAAGGGATGCGACGGCGTAGTGACATTCGGGGATCCTACCGGGCTAGAGCTACCAGATGTCGAGGCACCACGAAATGGAAGATTGTTAGTAGTCGCTGTGGGCGAAACGCTCGGCGGAGTTACCGACGATGTCACGATGGTCGGCGGACTCATGGACGTGTCCAGATTCAAGCTCTTCTTCTCAGGCGTGAATTTCGTGCCGACGGTCAACGTGTTCGACGTAGTGATCGTGGTGGTTGTCAATGAAGTCGTCGTCGAAGTCGACACTTTCGTCTCGTCGCTCGTCGTCACTGGTGTTTTCGGTTCGAACAGAGGCGTGCTTGTTGTCGTAGTCGGCGTCAAAATCTTATCCACCGTGGGCAGGGGCGGTTTGCTCTCAATGCTACTTGATCGATCGCTCTTATCCATGGAATTACGAGCTTCCAGATGATCTCTAAAAAATCATTTTTAACGTTAGACGCTTCACAGCGACGGTGAGAAAGAAACTATTTACAATATCACGGAGCCAAATATTTGTTTTTCCCGAGAGGCGATGAATTCTCGATAATAACTTTTTTATTACCCTTTTTCGATTGCGCCGAAGTTAATTATGAGATTGTATTCATCTTTCGCGATATTTGAACAATGTAGAAAGATTGTTGGCTCGGTCCAGACTTGGATAAACTTGTGAAAAATGCAATAAGGAGTTTAAGGAGATGGTGCGCTAGAGGAGCTGGCTGCTTTACAACTTTCTGTTACCAGTAACGAGCTCGGAAGTTCCTTCGAAAGGAATATTACAGTTTCGTAACTCGCATTCCTTCCTTACTATTAGTAACAATATTTTCCAAACAAAGTTTACGCTCGGTAACTACTGAGTAACTATTATAGTTTCTGTTTGTTAATCGTCGCCGGCAAATATACATATATTTCCACAGATATTTAATCATTCGGTTTGTCATTGGCTTCCCTTCGAGATTGGCAACCGTTTCAATTAAATCCAACTCAAGGGGGAATCAAAGGCGAGACGGCGCACGAAATCAAGATTACAGGGAACCGGATCGGGCCGTTGAACAACGATTATGTGTACCTGACAGCATTGCTGGCCGCGCTGTCTGTGCTCGAGGCGCTCGGTCTCTGATTGCTACTGTAATATTTCGACGGAATCACGACGCTACCCCCGCTATCCACCGACTGCTGCGATTTGCGTCTGTGATAACTGCAAGTATGCCGGCGCTCGCCTTGGCTCTTGGCCCTTGCACTCTCGCCGGAGCCACGTCTAGAGCTTCTTAATTCCGTAGACCCTGGTAAGTGTTCCAAGTTTTCAGATACTTCGAAAAATGTTCGGATAAATTTTTCAAATACGATTAATCAAATTGTTAAAACCAGTTCCTCATTCAAACCGTGTAACATGATCTACAGAAATATTTAATTGTTGGACTGTACACTCGATTCGTAAGTATTCTTTATTTTATGCCGATTGGAGAAACTCACATCGATAGGTTGGCGACATGACCGTCGGCGGAGGCTGCGGCGTAGAGTCCTTCTTGCCCCAGAGCCTGGCGAAGTCATTCTTCAATTCGCTGATGGCCGAGTCCCGTCTTGACTTGGTCGAAGCCTGGCTCCGGATCCCGCTGTCGACCGAGCTCTCCCGTTGCTGGCGCAATCTCTCCAGGTGGCTGGCATCGGTGCTCGTCTGCCTGGACCACGGGAACGATTTCGTGATATCCGCTAATGTTTCTCGACGGCATAGTTTACTGCCACGTTCGCGAAACAGGTCCGTCAGCTGAGCGAGGCTCGATCGACGACGGCGATTCGGCTGAGGCTCCGGAGCCTCGTTCAGCGGCGACGTAGGCGTAATCTGTATCGCCGAATCACGTCGTCCAGTTCCTGAAAAAATGAACAAACGTTAACGTAAAGAAGTCGACGAATTGATTGACTAGTTTCATCTTTTATCTGTACACGTACCAAGTCGCTGCCGCAAGGTCGACTCCTCGACCTGTTCCCTGACCAGATCATCCCAGCCGTTACCCCCTTGCCATTCCAGGCCGACCTGATGGCCCAGGATCGGCAGATTGCAGACAAAGCAGACCGCCGTCATGGTCCTGGAATAACCGAAACGACACAACGATTAAGCGTCTTCGTTTCGTAACGCGGGAAGAACGCGACTATCTTCAAGGATAACGGAAAGGGTGCAACGTCTCAACGATGGAATTGATATAAACTTTTTACACGAATCCATGCCAGACAGAACGAACGTTCGTGATGCGAAGGTGATTCGCGATCGAGAGAATCGTTGGTTCCCTCGACTACCCTCTACGACGGAATTCCTAAGATCGTTTTCATGCTTGACAGAGTCACGAACCATGGACCAACGCCATTCTCTCTCCTGTCTCTTTCCCGATGAGGGAGGAGAATAAAGGAGAGGGGAGATGAAGCGTAATCGAGTTTTCACTTTCGAGCAAACTACTACTGCGTTCACGATGCCGCTTGAAAAGTTCATGCCAGGGGTTGATGGAATTTGTATCGGCAAACGTTTCTTCCTCTTCTTATTTGTTCAGTATCGGTAACCAGAGTTTGTAATCGAGTTTATAGGGTCCGGCGAACAAAGTTTGCGTCCGACGAATCGGTCCGTAAGACGGAATAGACCCAGGTCATAATTATATTTAATGAAATTTGTTACACTTCCATCAACGTCCCGCGCCATCGATATACTTACTGAGAAATAATTACTTTTACTATTACTATTCCCGCTCGCAACGTCACGATACTCTCGTAAGCTGAAAGCGAAAATCAGAGCAGTGTTTACAACGAGTTCCTCGGCTTGCGTTTTTCTTTACAAAGAGAGACAGCTTCGATCTACGACGTACGTTCAGGATGCGCCATAAACGATCGTTAAACGGTACAACACTCTAACAATGTAAAAGGCAGAGAGTGACGCAGGTGTGCAGCCGAGCCGGCTACACAGCTCGGGTCAGCGTCATTCCAAAAGCGTGGATGCAGCTAAAACGAGATACCACAACTCGTATCTCGTGGAACGGTTTATGTACACGCGTACTCGTGTTACTATTTATGTATCTAGTCCGTGCACTGAGCGTGGAACAAATTCTATGCGCTGATAAGGAGCATCTCTTCGGTGGTAGAGCAAGTTGTAATCGCGGAACATTATTATTTTTGAAGGAAACATGTGTCCAAGGCTGTGAAATAGTTGTGCCGATTTTTCTCTATTTTATTGATAGTAATTTATCCGATAATTGTTCTCTTAATACTTTATGTAACACTGTTGTAAAGGAAACGTCAAACTAGTAATGTAAATTGCATTTTATTAGAACCGCAAGAGGGCCTCAGTAGTAGTACTCCGTACATGGTCAGACAAATTCAATTTAATTCCTGTGACTCACTTTTTCGTGAAGTCTGATCTTTTATCGAAAACAATTCTATTTCTTTTTATCTTCTTGACTCTGTCTTGAGATTGAAAAAATCTTTCGAGAAACGTAAATTGCTTCCGCATCGAATTCGCCTTGCCGTAAGATTTCTCTATTGCAAAGCTTCTCGAGGTAAGTGTACCGTTACCATTCTCTTTCAATTTAGAGTAGACTTAAGCTTTCTCTGAGTAATTATTCTATGAGAATCCTATACAAACTTTGCACAAGTGCATCGTATGTTTCTTGGAACGTAGTGCGAGGTACTCGTGAACGTTTAAACATGTAATTTGAGCTTTAAGCACTGTTTCCCCGACGAATGTTTCACCTATGTTTTGCTGGAACTTTCAGATTTCCGCGTAAGAGCGAAGATTTCATATCACTCTAATCTCAGATTTTCATTTAGAAAAATTTCAACGAAAAGGATAATTCGAACTGAATTATATTTAATAAAATCTGAATTAAATATCCGACACAGAATCCTTCAAAAATAAATCGTCGCGTACAATATCCACCTTGATTCCACCATGTCGAGTAAATTAATGTGCATAATTGTCACAAAACTAGAACAGAATTGAAAATAATAAAACTAAATAGATGAAATTTGTTCTTTTATCATAAAATCAGCGTATATAATACGAAACTGTTTGAAAAGGTATTTTTCTAACTAAAGTATCTTGTATCTGCTCTGATTGTTTTCGACCTGTAATGTCGAAGTCTGTGGTTCTGCACCGACATCGCATGGCAAGGGCTTGGCCGACCTGTAAAAGATACACACACTCTTTTTTTCATCTATTTCATGAATATTCTTCCAAACCTACGATACTTTATAATACTTTCTGTCGTTCGACATTTTAATCCTCCGTCCACAACGTAATTAGCTTGATCGTGACGGTATTTAATGAATCGCGCCGCCTTCGTTACGAAGTGCATATTAATCCAGAACTTAGTAAACCCTGTCAGAACGATCCGCTGCGGCGTGGGTTCGGCCCAAATATTTGCGAAATTAAATGATGCTCGCGCTCAGTAAAACACCGCTTAATCCACCCAGAAGGATTCATTTAGAATCTTAATCTCTCATTTTTATCCTGTTAAATTTCAGCTCTAAAGAGATTGGCTACAAGCAAATTTAATCAACGTTGGAAACTAGATTCCTCAAACAACTCTGATAATTTTATTTAGCCGTTCATGCTTACGAGTTATTTTTTAAATATATAAGAACGTGTGCTTGTAATTTTCCTCCATCAAAATCTCTTATCGAAATAGTTTTCAATAATACTTCGAATCTATAAGCACAATAATGTAATCTAAAATTTAAATTCACTGGAGTAAAAGTCGATAGGCGAGGCGAAACTTAATACGTTCGGCTGACCAGATTTGCCCAACAACGTCTCTCTTGTTCTCCAATATGGATGCAGTAGTTCATTAAAATTGAAGTTTAATCGGGCACTATTCATGAACAGGCGATCCTGAAATCGATCTTGATTTTGGCCATAATACTCGAACCTGAGATACAAGAGTTCATAAAGTGATACCCTCTACTCGTGCAACTTGTCTGCGACTTAATATAAAATATGCAGAACTACAGTTTCTGTCAGATTAAGCTACATCTATTTCGATTTTATTTTATAATACTTCCGACAGCCTCGGTTTTATCAACCCCTTACCACATTCTACGTTTTTTAACGCCCCGAATACGCTTCGAGTGTTCTTTTACTCATCGTTGTTGGGTGAAACAACGCCTTTTGTCTTGCCTTACGAGCTATTTTTAACCGTGGCTCGAAAGAGCGTGATTTATGGCTAGCATGGCAGGCTGCATCTTGTCCAGAAGTTACTTTATCCTCTTTCTCCCATGCAACACGCTTTATCAATGAATTTACACACTCCACGAACACGAATGGATGAGCTCTCTATTCCAATTCCTCTTCAATTCCAACTCCAACTCGCTTCTCAGAAAATAGAATAACAACGTTCGTAACTTTGTTAATGGTAATTACAGAATGGGCATCGCGTTATACGCATGCGAATGGAGCAGCGTGTCATAATTATGATAATTAAATTCATCTCATTAAAAGTGAGACATGAGAATTAACGATGATCACGGTGAACCTGCACGGCGCGCATTACAATTTTACGTATGAATTCTTTGGATAAATATTCAAACATTCGCTAGGTTCATTGTAGAGTAATGAGCGCAAAATGCAGAAATCTTTGGTATAAATCTCGCGCGTCGGTGAAAAAAGGGCCGGGGACACGCACAACGAATCTTGACTTGGTGAAAATTTCAAATTNTGTAGAGTAATGAGCGCAAAATGCAGAAATCTTTGGTATAAATCTCGCGCGTCGGTGAAAAAAGGGGCCGGGGACACGCACAACGAATCTTGACTTGGTGAAAATTTCAAATTCATGAATATCTTACAAAGCACTTTAGACGTTTCCCGCAGCGGGAAAAGGGCCATTAATATGGAAAACAGCAGCTGGTTAAAAACTGAGGATGGGGATCTTGAGGGAAAACTCCGTGCCGGTAAACATTATTTGCGAAACTCGTCGTCTCGTCTCGGTGTGTTTTCATAAATCCATGGAAGTTCGCCGGGTTCTTGCGACTCCGGAAGGAGGCAACGACGATGGAATTTGTTTTCATCCGAAAGTTTCCGGCGACCTTGGTAAAAAAGACCGACGATGAACCCCCAAGGTTACATAAATCATCCCCCCCTCTCCCTCGTTTTTACCCCTCGTTCCACTTGATATTACACGGCAGCAACCCGTCACTGATCCACTAAATTATTAATGCCTCCGAGTGAATTATAAGCCGCAAAGATTAATAGAGGAAAAATAAGATTAATCGATGATCGATGAAGATCGAAAAGCGATTCATTTTTTTCCAAGTAGCTCAAACACGTTCTCAGGAAGACATCTGCCTTTTAATGAAATCTGATGATTCCATTCCAGAATTAATTCGAAAATTGTAAATAACTACAAATGTGTAATTGTTCGATAATTGATTTTCCGCTCTATTTGACGGTCCGACGAGATACCGTTTAAATTGATTTCACCAGATAACAGGTACACGGAACAACGCACGATACAATAGTTGGAAAAAATATATGAATGCACACCCGGGTACAATGATTTATGCGATGATCCGCGCGAGACAATGAAGAGCTGCAAACAATAATTTCACCGTTTGGCGAATGACCATAATGGACCGACTGATATGACAACGCATTACGGCACGCATTAACGCCAGCGAAACGTCCGTGTGACAACCGCGCGATAGAGCACGTATTCCTCGCTGCGCGACATATTAACTCTCGTGTACGATGCTCGTCGTTCATCCCTCGCACGACTTCTGCATAAACGCATCAATTCGAGGCGATTGATCGATCGACTCTATACTTTTTTCATCCACGAACTCCGCTAACTCGTAGACGAGGTTAATGACCCGCTTTGCATATTTATTGCCCGTGGCATGAGTTTTCAACCAAATTTAGTTAATACAGAATTTAATCGATTCGTTATATTTTCCATTCTTATTATATAGTACGTCGCAAAACGTCAATGGTGGTAAAATCATTTAACACTAGATTGCCCAATCAAGTAATTTTGACTGGTTTTTAGTTTCACTTAGAAAAAAATTATGTATATAATGGTACAATCTCTTAGAAATTTTTTTATTGTTAATATTTACTAATAATCTGTTTTATAACTGTTATAAGAAAATATTAAAAATTAATTTTAATTAAATTTCTCTACACATTAGCTATTCTTTCACAATGAAGCCTGTTTGACTGCTTTTGGGCAATATGGGTATATGTATACCAGGTTTCAGTCTTTCTAGTGTTAATTCAGATAACAATATAATAAGACATATACGATATCATTTGATTTTCTCGTTTGATTTATTTTTCTTTTATAGCTGACAACGCGGTCCTCTCGTGTTCCTAAATACCGTTTCGCATCATCGCGAAATGGAACGGCCGCGACTCCATTTGCAGCAGGAAGTGAAAATTTGTACCCCCGACGCGCGGTGATTGCGTTTTTTTAAAAAAAGAAAAAGAAAGAAGAGAGAAATAATAAACGATATTTCCGCACGGTTATTACAGAGCAGGGGACGGTTCACCCCTGGTAAATTGCGACGCTCGTTTGCATCCCCACGTTGACAGGCACCCTCGCCGCGGCCACCTTAATAAAAAAATCCAGTCTCGAAAGTAATCCGGAAAAACTCTCGTCCGGTATCGTTCGAAAAAGCTCATCTGCGACCGGGAAAAGGAGAGGCGGCGACGGGGAAGCGGACGGCGAGGAACAGTTTCCGGTGTTTTCAGAAGGAACCTCGGAACCAGTTTTTCTCGCTGACGATCGGACGGGTAAAATTAAGTTTCTTCCCCGCGCGAAAGGGAACTTGATAAAGAAAATTTAAAAAAAAAAGGAAAAACCTCCCCCAGAGTCTGCTTCTCATTTTGTTAAAGTAAGGTGTCGCCTTCCGAGTTCACTTCACAGGAGAAAAACTTTCGTATCAGCGAGATGAGACGTTTTTTATCAATCAACTTCTGAATAGATGTGTTCATTACAGAAATCTTCAGTAACGAACGATCATGATAATTTACTTGAATCTCTCAACTGTTCACAGTATATTCTTCTCATTGATTTCAAGTAAACGTTCCAATTTCTCAAGAGCTTTTTCAAGAGGTTCTTTTCTCACGATGAATATTAGAAAGACGCACTAGGTTTATGCACCAATTTATTTTATGACTCAGCGATCGCGTCGTTCGAGCTACAGTCGATGCGTACAGAGGTTGATGATCCACAGGTGGCTCTTAAATGTAGGTACGAGGCTAATAAAACGTCTTCAAAATCATTTTACAGCTTGCGTAGAAGCTTGCAATTTTAAATAGGTTGCACTCTGGATAACTGACTCATAATTTAATTTTTCTGAAGTAATTAATAAGTCAATTAATTTTAAGTTATACTCACGTAGTCATGATAATGTATTAAAATATTTATGAGACTGAGAACAAATATTTTCCGTCTGAATAGTGCATAAAATGTTTTTAGAAATATTTGAGAAAATATTCTACGCACGTCAAGTTTCTTGCATGCCTAATAAGACGGAATTCTCTTACGACAAACGATGAAAGGCGGTAATATCTCCACCGCTTGGTACTCTTTTTGAAAAATATAGGTACTTACACCTACACCGTCGCGCGAGCGCATATTCGGGCGAGATTACGCTCACAGTGACGTCAATTGACATAAAGCGGATTGACCAATCATCCGGCAACGTACCACTCCCGATACACTCAATAAATTTTCATCTCTGTTTGCATAACACACCCACCCACCGCGCACGCGAAAAATCCGCGAAAATCCGCTAGTCCTTCTCTAAATACGCCGGTCTATCAATAACATTCCATCGATACGAAACCCAATCGATGTATGTTCATTACTGTTATTCACTCGGTATATTTAAGGAATCCGGATCAACCGGGTGACGTAGCCTTAAGAGACGGTAATTAGTACGTGAGTAAATTTTTATTCAATGAAACAAGAATTCCTCTAACGAGTTTCAGGACTATAACAAGGCAAATCTGTAATTATGCTTTTCAGATTAAAACCTGTAAACCTTTGTAACGGAATAAAAGTACATCTCTCAAAGAATCTCTGTCCTAAGCAGATTAACAAGGTATTTGATCAGATTTTATTTACTTGTTTCTTCTCGAAGTTTATGTTCCTTTATTCAATTATTTAAAACTAAGAGCAAGAACAATGCTATATGACAGTCGACAATTTAATCATACAGATATATAAATATTTAATTCTTTATACGATTGAAGATCCATTCAATCAATAAATAATCTGATTAACGTTAAATTAATGGTTCTTTAATTTCTGACACTATCTTTCTTTCTGTATGAAAGAAACTGGCTGGAAATAATTCGTGCCCTCGAGTCACGTAGAGGAGTCACATGTCAGAGAATCGATTGAATTCCGAAACGATAAAAGGTTCAGTGTTATACTGTTATAAAAAATGGAATCAATTTCTGGAAAATGTGGTTGCAAACGTGACAGGTTAAGAATTTCGATAATCGAATTGTACACAGAAGGGAAGGGGGAACAGTAGAAAAGAGGTAAAAGGTAAAAGTGGAAGAGGATATGGTCGAAGGAAAAGGAAATCATGGAATAACCGGAATCTAAATGAGAGTGTCGCGCGACGAACGCTCGCGGAATACGCCTCGGGAATTATTTATCATTCAGGCCGGATGATGAGGGACGATGCGAATAGAAAAATGACGCCCGGGACAATCGGAATCCCGGGTTTTATCGTCGGAATGCGACGGTGTAAATATAAATAGGAAGTTGGATAAAGGTATTATCGGACGCAGATGGGACGACTGGAAAATTGAAAATGTATTACAGCTTTTACCCCGGCTTCTATCAAGCCCGTCTTAACGATCACGTTGCTAGTAATTAAAATGATATAGCGCGCGATTAACTCTTCGGCAGTAATGAGATCATAAACTGAGATTAGGAATGGTAGTAATGAGTTTCTCGAGTGGTTTTATCCGCGATGAAAAATGTAAAAATGTACGTACCATAAAAGACTGGACATTATATTTAATTCGTTGGAAATGAGAATTTATGGGAGAGAAGGTGTTCAAGCATTACGCGTGAACGGTTTGGTAGCACGCCGATATTGCGAGCAGAACGTCGAAAGAAGGAAATACGAGATTCGTTAATTGACGTTTTCGGTAACGATTTGAAAGTCAAATTTGATGGCTGACAAATAGCGAGGTTAAAAGCAAAGGATCGCGCGCGAAACCAGAAGCGAAAACCGATTAAACGAAATTGTTTTTTTTCCTTTTGCGACTGTTTAATTAAGTATTGACGCGATATCTCCAACGGCGCGCCGTTGCTTGGAAAATAATTGTTTCGACGGTGTCAAAGGTCTCTTTGTGTTAAAAATATTAAAAGTGATGATGCATAATTGATCTTGTTAAGACTTGAACGCCTCTTGCTCGACACAGGCTTTAGGCGTTGACATCGCGAAAATGAAATAAAAATGCCGGTGTGCTGTGTGTCGCGACCTCGTTAAGAAACGATCGAGACGAATTCCGATGGAAAAAGCTAATACCCGACGGGGAACGAAGCGCATCGGTATATATCAAACAATCCGGTGCGTATACAGCAATCGCGAAAATCAAATTCCATCGTGCCGGTACATTTCTACCCGTACCTTTTATACATTCAGTTCGAAAAAGGAGCATGGAAAAAAATAGCGAGAGAAAGAAGTGGAACCGGGGAATCGGAACTGTCAAGAGAATGAAATAGTTCCTCTTTCGAAATCGTGCCATGGAAGACTGTAAATGCGAATG
>SHCU01000109.1:104767-128671 GCA_004307685.1 Ceratina australensis
AATTCTTGCAACACACCATAAGTGGTACGAATAGAACAGGCTCCCATCGATATCATGTCTGATTATACACGGGCCAAAACTACTTGCTTCACGAGTACAACAAAAATGACGTAAATATGGTTAAGAGAGAAGCTTGGTTTATCAAGTAGTTTTATAAATAAATTTACTGGAAGTAAGCTGTCGATTCGCGTCGCATCGCGGCTCGCATTAATTTAAGAGATTACTGTGCGCGACACGGCACGCTATTTCCGTCCCCGTCGAATCGTTCCTTGTGGGATCGAGCGGATTATGATATAGAATCAGGGTGGGCGGGCATGTTAGCAATCCAAAGTTTCGGATCACTATGCACGTTATTTGGAATTGTATTTCAGATACACGTTCAACAATTTCATACTGCTCGGATTAATCGACATTAAACGTTAATTATTTCAGCACGATGTTTGCTGCTGGTATGTTTACCTTATCCTAAATCAAATCGTTGATGTATTCTACCACGTAATTAGGTACTGTATAATTGTTCTATTATTTATCGCGTTTGGAAATTTTTCAGATAGTAAACACAATTAATTATTGTCTCAAAGAAACGGGATGTTCAAAGCTGTAATTACAGTTTCTCATTTAATGAAACAGTTTAATTACACGTCAGAGTCGCACGTTCGTACGTGTTTTATAATTTGTTTTACGAAACACAGGAAAGCGTAACTTACATTTACACGGTAACGCCGCGTGCAGGTACTTGTTGCTGAGGTCCTCGTCGAAAAAGCTTCAAGCTTTCGGAACGCGTGGCAGTGAGAAACTCATTTGGGTTACATTCTGAATCGTTCACGGTTAACAAAGTTATAATGACGATCCTTTCGTTCACCGGTTCATATTTTTTCACCTCGGCGACGTACACGCGCGTATAACGAAAGCTGCGAGCCATTTTTCCAACGGCGTTAAACATTTTTTAACGAGTCCTTTGCGGCCGCGGCGTTTCTCCAATTTACGTGTAAATTTCCCCGGCCTCAATCTCAATTTCTCCTAGACGCGAAGATGTAAATAAAAATGTCCACCGTCAGGTGCAAGCGAAACAGCGAAGAGTTTGCCGAGCAACGTCGCGTCGCCGTATTATTCAAGGCATCGGAACAGGGTTTAATATACTTTGACGTTACGATCAATAAATTAAAACGAAACGAGGAGTCGCGTGCGTCAGTCAGGACGACGCGTCTTAAAGATGGCCGAAGCTGGTTTCGCTTGGGACCAACCGTGCCGATCGGCTGTACCGAATGTTCTATAGAGATCAGCGAGAGCGACTCGTTAACAAGTTGTTAGCGAGGTTAAACAACTTGCCGTATCGAGCATACCGCCGCCTTACTTCCTATCTCGGTTGCGAACGTTCCGCTGCGATGTTAACTTAATTGGGGCAATTAACTAGAGCCGTATTAACGCCGATTAAATAAAATTTTCCACCCCCGTCAAACTTCTCGAATGTACAATAACATCTGAATAATTAACGTTCAGGATTCGCGAACGCGTTTAACCAAGAATTGGAATACCGTTCCAGGCGAAATTACGTTAACAGATAACGAGTGTTCCTTTCAGGTAAAACTCGATTGAAACCGGGATACCGTAATGGAAATCCTTTACAAGATACGTTCGGATTTTGTTTGGAAAAAAGAAAAATGTGTTCATTAATTCTGATAGAGCAAAAATACGAAACAGACATTAAATCCTTTGATGGATACAGTTTTTTCGTGGCTGTTAATCCGTGCTCCATGGACCGTATCTCGAATTAAAGTCGAATTAAATGGAACGAAAATTAATTGAATCCGAGGCTGGTTCAAAGGGAAGGTGGAAGCTAAAAGATTGGTAGCTCAGCCCGAACATCACAGCGATTCTCAGATTCTGTCTAGGCTGTCCCGTCGCGGGTGATTAATGCGAGCGCTATTCGATATTAATTTAGCTCGACGGCCCGTACGGACGGACCTGAGTGTACGTAGAGCGGAAACTCAGCCACGCCGTCAAAGGCGAGGGAAACCGTCTCGAAATCTGGCATACGTGAAGGAAATCCGCAAAGACGGATTAATTTTTCATTCGAGACGTCGCCGGGGACCGGGCAGCTTAGCTTTAAACATTAATTCAGCGGTTAATCGTTTCGAACGTGGGCGTGAAATTATTTACCTATTCTACTTGCACACCGAGTCATCTCTTGTACCATGTTTTCCATGTTTTATTTCGATTTTCAGTGTGCGTAAAAAAAAACACATTTATCACTCGTAGTTGGATTCGTGACGATCTTAACAACAGGCATGCTTGCTCCCTTTACTGAAATTCTTTGATTGATTTACTCGCGGCTACGGATCAATGAAGAAAAGCAATCTATCATCGAGCAGACACGTCGCATGGCACGCCGGGCCGTGTAAATTTACCATGGAGTTCGTTATCGGTGGCGCGGGTAAAGAGAGCCCCGGCCAACTAATGCGAGTGTCAATGGAGGTAAATACAGCCAGTGCACCTACACGGTGTACGTTGCACGGGATGCATTGTGTATACACGTTCACGGAACGATGTGACTGTGTGTGCTGTGTACCAATAACGCCGCCGGCCCATATTATTATGCGTACGTTCGCCCATTGATTAGCCCCCGTCGGACATCAATCGAGATAATGGAGATAATGCACGCGCGGCCACGCCGGGGCCCGATTCGACATCAGATCGCTAAGATAGCCGCGCAACCTGGATTACTTACTATTCCATGCGTGCGACAGCGGTGCTGATCGACCGGAAATGCTTGCCGGGGTTAATAGCTTCTCGAATCGTTCACGTGAGACGCGAGTATGATCGATGCAAGTGCTGATCTGCATTTTAAATCGTCTACCTTCTCTATAGACTTGAACCTGAACTTCAAGCGATCGGTAGAACAAATTAAATTGTTTTTTATCATTTTCGAAAAGAATTGAACAATATGATCGTTTGTATTCTGTTCCACAAAATCTGCCGTTGGATAAAGGAATAAATTGTATGATAAATGAGAAGTGTGTAGATATTGAAAATATTTCTCTGAATAATATAAGGGTTCTGTTCAGGCACGATATTTCTCGTGGCAATTTTACGATGTTCAGAAACAATAAACATTATTTTTCCCATGCCCTGATTTTGGGCCGAATTCGTTAACGGCGTCCATCATTAAATTTTATTTCGATGGACGTGCTGTAAATCTGATTCCGGATTACCAATCTAATGGACACTAATTGCGCCTCTAAACGAGAGATCATTATTTGTATCGTGAATTACACGCCCGCTCGTGCACACGGGTCCGTTCAAATTTCGCTTTGCGTTTGTACATCGATTACCAAACATTTAGTTGATCTCATCTCATCAATTTTTACAAAGTGTCTATATGTACATGTAAATTTACCGATTAAAAGTACGTCGTATAATTGCACGATGTTTGAACTGTACGAAAATAATGTTACTCGAACTGAAGTTACGAAATCGATGTTACAATTTCTTTAAGAACGAATTCGTATTAAAATTCTTACAATGCTGTTCGAGTCGCACGTGGAAACATTTATGAGACTGCGAGTGCTACCGTTGGTCAAACGCAATTTCCGGAACGATGGGAAAATAGTATTGTAAGGTGGAAAATGTAATGAGGGTAAGCTGAAATTTTGTCGCTTTTCCAGAGACACGTAGGACATTAGATGAAAAGGACGGTAGCGGAATTTTCACGTCGTCTCGTTTGCATAACGCAGTGTCCATATCACGGATTTTACGGGTCACGGAGAGTAGTTAGCTAAGCAATATTACTATTCAGAAAATCGTAACATGATGTGACGTTCACTTCGCAATTAAAAATCGTGTAAAGTTAATAAAAACGTGGTGTAGATATTATTTAATAAGTAACAGCGGTCAAACGCGACCCACTCTTCCATTTAGACGATTATGCTTGAAATCGATGGACCCTCTCTTAAAATGATACCCCATGCTGAGCCAGCATCTCCTTAATGGTTTTGGGATGTTTCCTCCCTCGGGATGTATCCCTGGTGAATACCAAAAAGCTTCTTTAAAGAAAAGCATCGATTCTACGTTAGTTTCGGCTCAAGTTATTCTGCTCCTTCCTTCTCTATAAGCTTCAAGAAAGAACGCGAACATCACAATTTCATAATTAATAGACTCCTGTTCGTTTATCGTGACGATAATTAAAATAGAATTTGAAATGATCTTTGATCCTCTTATCGCATCTGATAGGTTCGAAAATGAATGTGAAACCACTTGCGCGTCGAAAGGACATTCAATTGCCTTTCTATCGATCTTCGCGCCCGATTCAACTCGTCAATGGGATCAAATCATTCGTACATGCGAGTTTTCAGGCCACTTTCCTTGATTATCGGCATCTATACGAGTCAGGATCTCGAATAATTTACTGAGGTCGATTACACGCCCGTCGATATCGTTCCGAGTGGCTCATTCACTGACCAGTTCACACAAGACTTCGACGATCATTTCCCACCGAATGTTCATTGCCGGTCTTTTCGACCTCTTTCCCTCCGGAGGGACGGCCAACGAAATTGTGTCCCCTTTGATTAACTTTCGACGACTTTGTGGCCTACCTCGATTTTCCTGATACCATACGCTCGTTCCCCCTACTTTCCGCCATTCTGAACGATATTAGAAAGGGGATGCTCGTAGTGTATACGTTCTTCCACTTTGCTCGCCCAGAAAGTAGACCTTTATGGTAAAGAAAAAAATAGCAAAGAAACCTTCTGATGGGAAAGAAAAAATGTAGCGTTCTCGTATTACATTTTTTCGATAGAATAGGAATTACTACTTCTTTATCTCGCAATTTTGTCTCTTAATCAGAAATCCATGGACTGCTTCTCAATTTCTCAGCATAACATACACCATTGTTTACGAAAAAAAGATGGAATTAATTTTGAGAACGAAAACAGGGAAAGTAAGTTTTCCATCCCTTTGTGCCAGGATTACTTTAGAATCACATCTGTTCGCTGATAGGCGAAATTCGGAAAATTGCAATTTTGCGTGGACGAGTCCGGCGAAATCCCTTTGAGCTATCCGCGCGCAACACGTGGTCAGATCGTCTGTAACTCGGTGTGACCAACCCTCCGCCTCCGTGCGTTACAACACGCGGATTTGTTTTATTGAAAACGCGAACATCGGCGACGTCCAACGTCGAAATTGTTTCGCTGCGCCGAAAGGACAACGGGAAAAATACAACGGGGAAAACGGTCGAACGTGACAAACGACGCGATCGCTGGGAGGTTTCGACGTATTTCTGCAGCGACGGAAAATATTGTTCTTCGTACGAAGACATATGAAACGTTCTTGATGAACGCTCTCTATCTACGTGACGAAGATTTGAATACACATTTTTAAACCGCTTTTAATTCAACCTGAATTATTTAATAAATTACTTGAACATTTCAATTATACATAATACTTGATCGACGAGTCTAATAAAAATTCATTTTTAATCTCCGAAACGAAAAGTCAAACGAAGTTTCGTTATCCATAAGCAAGATATTCTCCAGTAATAAATAATAGTGTTTTTACATCGCAAGCACGATAAACATGTACGCATCGTGATAACGGAATTAACCGTGCGTCAAACTTTAATGTTCACTTTATAAAAAATTTGCAGCGAAAGAAAAAGACGTAAAAACAACGTACACTCTTAATTAAACACTGGAGTCTCGTCGTGAGATTAATCGGTTTCCTGTTTCGGCTGGGAAAACAGAAGCACAAGAGATAGGGCCGCGGGCTAGGAACAAAAAGATCGCCGGTGGAACGTCAGCTTGCATTGCCCGCGAGGATCTTTTTCAGCGTCCATCAGCTTGCGAATGCCGGCAGCTCGAACGAGTTTCGGAAAACCGAACGTGAAAACTTCTACGTGATTTAATAAAAAATTTGTATTAACCATCGTTTAAATAATAAATACAATAGAATCACGAGAAGAGGTATCCCTATTCTTTCGTTTCTATCTTTAGTCGTTGGACAGAAAATGACAGTTACTGATCAAAGAAAATTTCTTAATGAAAATTCTTTTTCCTAAAATTATTTCTTTCTTCTTTTAAAAAGAATTTCTTAAAAATATTCTTAATGAAAATTAATCATTTGATTATTAAAAATTAGACCAAACTATCTTGCTATGAAATAAGTAATTCGTCAAGAAATGAATAAATGATTAATTGGCACCGTTCGATGGGAAATTTGTATATTACGTACATCCGAGCAGCGTTCGTAATTAGACGTTGCGTTAATAAAGCTCGAAACTGTTAATCCTGCAAACAGCTCGCTATCATAATGCCCGCAAATAATGGCATTTGGCGGAAGTGTTTGCCACGTTATATTTGCCGTCCGCTATGCGTTTATTGATTGAAATATTGCCATTGATTAGCTAAATTTTATATACTCCCAACGATTATTATGTTAGTATTATCAATGTTCAGCGTCGGATAAAAATTATTCCTAAATTATCCTTTATACGTATGATTGAGAGATATTTGATTCTTTACAAATTGGGTTAGCTAATCTAAACATTGTATTTTGCAAGGTACAAGTTTCAAGCGTCTTCCCGTGAGAAGGAACCGTTTACTTGAACGCAGTTTCGATTTAGATTGCTAAACGTTAATTACACGGTGTTTACCATATTTCACGAGCGTGAACGTTCACGCAGTTACTGCACACGCATAATCCGATCATCGCGAACACTAATGCGGGCTCTCTATTCAATCCCGATGTCCCATTTCCATTTTCGCTACCGGGGAATCATCGTATTTTGCCGGAATCGTTTTACGAGTTGATTTGAACCGCACGGGCGGAAGCGAGCACGTCCGATTTCAGCGTTTGTTAAGTACGACAAAAAACGATTTATCATACGGGGACATCATTTAGTTACGGATAAAGAGATACGCATTCCGTGAGGTAAAACCACGCCGGCAATCTGTGACAATGTTTCATGCGTCACAAGCTAATGGATTTCGTTTTTCGCCGCTTCCGTATTTCCTTCTCTCGGAGCTACGAGCCGTGATGTATTTCAATTAGTTTCGTTAAGAAATGAGAAGTCTCTGCGTTCTAATTGTTGCGCCCGAATTCGTAACCTGATGGCTGCAATTAAGCGAAAATTGGGCATCATGAATATTATGATTTCTGATTATTATTATTACCGAATATCACAGCGTATACATGTATATATTGTTCAATAAGAAAGTAATTACGCGTCGTTCAACGAATCAGAAACTCAGAGGCAAAGCTAATTAAATTACGAAATCACGTTTAAACAAAGTCCTTAAAATTGGCAGGAATTCGGGATAAAAGGGATACATAATTAAGCGAGCGAAATATGGAACTGATTATTCCGGCATAATTTAAATTGTGAGGCTGATGTACGTAGTATGTATATCAATCAATAGGAATTTATGCAACTCGACGCACTGTGTATTCGTCATCAAGTCCATCAATTATTGTTATTGATGTCCGATGTAATCCGGCGTAATTCAATGTAACTACAATAGGGCCGCGATTACTGGAACGGCCGCGATACAATCGCATATTAATATTTTAATTTTATTCATCGCGAAGCCTTGCATTTTCATTAATGTTCCGCCGTTAATTAAAGTATCATTAAGGATTTCATTGCATTGAATTATCACTGACATATTTCACATTGCACTCATCAATGAATAAGAGTGTTTCAATACTATCTGTATAAAAAGTTAACTTCGTATTTATCGAAACGTTATCCGAAACGGCGAAATTGCATTTTTCGTGTCGTATCCTATGGAAACGTGTTACATTTATTTATAGAACGGTTCGTGATTTATGTCAATATAATTCCTTTTTCAAAGGGAACCTCTCGATCAAAGGAAACCTTGATTTTGAATATTTTCATATCGGTTTCTTCCTTGTACATACTGTACCGCCCACGCCTTCGCCTATTCCGAGCACCTGTGTACAGGCCACAGGCGACACAATGATTGTCGACTCACCCTTTTCTTCCCTTCGCTATCATACTTTGTCGCGCGTAATTCCGGCAAAGAATTTGGGTCGCGATGTTTCATTCATTCGTGTGCATCGCGAAAGTTAAACACGCCTTCAGAGGTCTCATATCTCTGAGATGATGCATGGTAAAGAGTTGGAACAATGAGCGTCTGAAACAAGATGCTCGGCTCTTGTCATTTCCTCGGTGACACGTTCAATTCTTAACAGATCTTCAAATTCGCAATTTTAGGTGGGCAATGAATTTTTGATGACCTGATAGAAAATACTTGTATGACGCAATAATTTTTTGCGTTAATCAAATTCAGTAAGTTATTTCTGAACACGAAAACTGATTGTCCCGAGCAACGCACGATTCGGTGTGACTAAAGTTGAACGTAGAAATGAATTAGTTAATCAACTTTGTCGAAATTATAAACATCACTTTATGGCGTTACGTTCCTACTCGCGGAAGCCTGCGAGGGGTAAATCAATTTTCACGGAGTCGGATACGCAACGTAGCCACGCCGCTGGATGAGTTGCCAGACGTGTAAGCTTAATTGGCCCGCAACGATCACTTCGAGTAACGAAGTAATCGGCGATAAACGTTGCTCGCGGACTAGCGGCAAAAACTCGATCACCCTCATACGTGTGATTTTCACCTGATCACCTCGTACACAGCGCTATCTCCAGCGTTAGTGAGAGTTTCAGAATGAAGCTCATTAGCGGGTAAAAATTAAGCTAGTGTCCCGACACAGAGATAAAATTAGTTTGATGAATTTTATCGAAATAAGTAAACTGTTTGAAGAGGAATTTCAAAGTATTCGTGCACCGGAATTTTTAAAGAACTTCGCTGGGGAAAAAATTGGTAATTAGACGCCCCGGGCAAAGTTTAATTTCAACTTTACCAACAATATTCGTTCTATCAAAAATATCGCTTTAATATTCAGTCATTAATGAACGATAACTTCGTTGCTCTAGTTTGAAGACGTGCTTTTATGGTATGTACGTTAGAAAGGTTTCACGCTCGAACAAGCTAATAATACGTAAAAGAGAACCGCATATCGGGAGAGTAATTTCGTCTAATAGTCCCTTATTTGGGGCATAATTAAACCTCGGTTGAACCCACGTATTTTTGCGGCGTTGGTTAAATGCACCGATGTCACCCACCAGGCTTATAAACAATTAGTCGCAATTTCGTCGTTCAAACGTGATTGCACGCCTCACCGCGAATTTCATGTACCCTTGCTGCTCATGAAATAATAATAAATGAATATAATTTCTGACCAAATGAAAATTTCCCATGTCATTTAATTCGCTGAAAAAAATTTCTCTCGTGGCACAGTGTATATTAGAAGAGTTTGCACCTTCGAAGCACGGTAAATAATTCTGTAAATTATAACGTGATCTCGCACCGTATGCACTGAATATCAAATATTACGCAATCACGCAACATATTTGTGTACCAATTATTTCCCCTTGCCAATTAAAAGTTTCATGGGGAGCTCGCGAACGAATTGAATTAAGAATCTTAACAATGTAATAATTAATATTATCTGCTTGATTAAGTACTAACAAACTTTGAACTGAGTTCAGCCAGCTCGAACCTACGTATCTGATTAATATTAGATAGGCAGGTCGTACGTTAATAAATGACGGACGCCCACTGGTCGATGTAGATTTTCTGTCTCAGTTAATAAATAAAATAAAATAATTCAGGAAGGCTCGTCGGAGGAATATATCATGAATATATCATGGGAGACGAAATTTTTTTAACAAAAAATATAATACCTACAAACATGGAAGCTTCGTTCGATTTTCGATCAAGTTTCTTTTAAATTACCAATAAAAGTACGGCATAGCACATACGGAGTGAAACGGTGGCCAACAAATACTCGAACCATATTTTGTTTCTGCAGCTAATGAAAATTTGCATGCACATTCCTTTATCGCATTTTTCCGAAATATTTTTTCGATATATATCCTCTCTGTTCTCTTTGCACCGAGCGAAAGAATAGAACCGAGGAACGTCTGAATTAAATTTCCGAACAATCGCAAGTGCTCCATTCTTCGTCGGTTACAATAACATCAATAAAGAGAAAATTTAAAACCGAACACATGCAAATCTCGACCCGTAGTTGAAATTTTCATTATATTTCATTTTATTTTATGACATCGATCCGTAATTCTCGATCCGTCCGGCATATTATATGCCGGGCGAAAAATTTAATTGGAATAAAACGAACAATTCTTGCCTCTATATTGTATACGGATATTCACCGTACGCCTGTCTTCGTACTACGTCCGGTATTATGAGTATTTAATGCCAATAAATTGTGTTTCTCGCAGCGTTCGCGCAAATATTGGTATTTCGCTCGAAATTTCTGTACAAAGGGCTCGCGTGTCCATTCAACGATTTCTCTTTGTCTACTACAGTTTTTGCTAATTGGAGTTAATGAAAATTACATTAACAACATTTTTACGAGTACATATTTTAATTATATTTAATGTATTCGTTCGTAATCCCGTAAAAGTGTTATGTCATTACGGTTAAGTGGGTATTAAATATCTTTAGGACCTAGTTTAAGAACCTTTTACATCTTAAATTGTATGTCTTTTAAAAAAAATCTCTCCTCCGTGCGTCGAATACTCAAGCAAATTTGCTGAGGAAATACGTGGGTGCTATCGAACTTTATTATAAAGTTCAATCGGTTCTACGAGAAATTCTATGGAACCTACTTTGAAAACTGAGGCTCGCTTATCAATATCTGTAAGGGCCATTAGATCCGGATTGTAATATGTCACGGGCGATAAGGAGTATTCGAATTGAACGATATCCCTTAAGTTCACGTATGAAAATCCTATAAATGTCTACTTACGATCTCATACAATCGTTAACGAGTTGATCCCGTATAATACGAGTGAAATACATGTAGCATTATAAGAAAGAAAAATGTTTAGAAAATACGTATGAATTTTTCCAGAAGAATATTCCATTTTACACGGAGTACACATTTGGTAATTCATATTGTTCGAAAAAGCCATTCATTTTTTGTACACGTCCATGTTTGAGAACGTTGCTCGGTGATCCTTCACGCAGGTAGTTGTGACATTTTATATTTCATAAACACGGAATTACTTTCATGAAGGAATGAGTTGAAATGAGATCCTCGACCGAGCTAACAAACTCCCGCTGTTTTGCGTGGTTCACGTTACGCACACGTTATCACGGGCTCGGGGATGAAAGGCAAAACAACGAAAATTAAATTAGAAAATTGGATAGTCAAGAATTAATGAATATCTGTGCCACAAAGCACGTTGTTAAACTTTGATCCACATCGATGCCGGCTGTAAAATTGGTTCGCTGCTATTTTAATTACCCATGAGGGATAAAGGTATTTCTGTACGTGTAACTGACTTTTTTTGTAGCGAAACACTCGAAAGAGATAAAAGGATCTATAAACCGCGGTGGTCAGTGGAACGTGATATTAAAGATGAATAATTGCATCACTTGATATTTATTCCTCTTCTCGGGCAGCTTTCTAAACGATAAAAGAGATATTGCGATTCGTACAATATCCAGGAATTTGGAAAAATGAAATGTTAATCGAGCCTCTTGAGGGAAGATGCGAGCTTACAAGTATAAATGCACTCCATCGTTTTCATGAACTGTGGAAAATATTCTTTCGCTTCAAGCCACCAAGTATTTATTCAACTCTAAATCAGATTCATAGTTATAGATATAGCTCATTCTTTTAATGTAAGAGTGGACAGTAGAGAAAGTTAATGGGGAACATTTTATGTATGTACCTATGAACATTTTATGTATGTACCTAAAACTACTTGAATACAGATAATTATCAATGAAACGGTGCCGTTAAAATTGATATATCGGTCAACTTGTAATGACCAGCAGATCTCGTAACTTTGTAATTCAATTTCTACGGTATACGCGCGGACCAACCTACTAAATTACAATCTACTATAATTATCTGGAATATCCAAACTTTCGCGCATATTCCGAGCATTTCTGCGTTACCGTACAGCTAACTCAAATCGCTATCACAGCTGATAAGGAGCTTATTAAAGCGCATCTAACAAAACTATCTCGATCATTGGTTTAATGCGTAAACAACGGCCCGTCCTCGTTTACTCACCAAATTTATCGAATGTTTCAGTTTCGTTCACTGACATTTCAGAAACGATAACCAAATCAAAATATCTAAACGATCTGTACACGCGATCTTAACTCACTTTCTTTAAAGAAAATATAGTTTCGGTTTAATAAAGATAGCTGAGTTCTAATCTAATTGTTACATTAATATAAAACAATGCATACTTTTATTTTATACTTTACTAGTCTAACTTATATTTCAGGTAAATGAATTGGCATTTTAACAGATAGTGGATCTCACAGGACCACGGCGGTGCTGCGTGTAGAGGGAATGCACCGGTTGCACGCGATGCAAACCGCAGAACTTTTAAATTCGATGGGATGCACGCTGTACGTACGGTCAAATATCGGCAAATATTTCAATTAGTTGCACGTTGGACGCCAATATCCGATATCGAGTTCGGCCACGTTATTATGGGTTCGTAAATTTTACAACAAATCCAATAGTTCGTCTCGAGTTTTCCGAAGCACATATTGGAAACCTGCTGAGTGCAGGGAGCATGCGAGCATCAACGAGAATTGAATAGAAGCTTCTCTGTGCGCGAGTAAGATGATTAAAAAAAAATATGAAACAACATTTAATTGATACGTACAACATAATTTGGGTATTTTTGGAGAAGCTCGTCGAATTTCTCAATAATTGACGGTGGAATGGAACGTCATTAAAAACTGAATTTAATGTTCTCGCATACCTCTCTTCCAATTGAATAAGTTCAAAAAAGTTCGAAAATTTTATCAATGAATAGAGATAATAGACAGTGCCATTACGGATCTTAACAATGTACCGATCTTTTTTTCCATTAGCGTTGTTCTTTCATCGTTGCGGCAGAACTTCTACGACGACTAATCAGACAAAATATGCGCGCAATATAGTGGGCTTTGTCGCGAAACGCATGTTACCTTCGCTTTGGTAGCGCGAATCGATGAACGGTCGTCCACTGGTGCAACGGGGAAGCGCAGCAGGAATTCCTTTTGATGCTATTCAGTCTCCGTGCAGTGGCTTGCTATCTGTTATTTATGCGTATACGCGTACGTGCGCGAAAGCATAAGTCACTACATGTACGTATTAGGAATTATGTACCTAGTTGAGAGGTGCACTGATGAACCGCGATTCTCCTGCAATTACCCACGCGCTACCCGAATAAGAATGAGGCGATGTTTCACTTAGTAGATGATGAGCTAAAAATCGAACTATGATCCAAGATGTTCATACACGATATGACACATATTTAATTAACACGATTAATATTCGTTTAATTAATAATTTTAGTTTATTCATTTGCACAGAATAAGTGACTTGTCCATTCTTATTTTATCTCCGAAAGCCAACCCATTTTCCTATGAACCATCTTGGCAAGAGTCAACATGCCCGATTTATTCAATGATCCTTTTCCATCAAGTTTACCAACACCGTTACAATTTTCTTTTTTCTCCCGATTCCCTCTCTTACGCGGCTTTTCCATTTCCTCTCTCACTCGTCCCTTTTACTCAGCGTACGTGTCTTCTTAAGAAACTTCGTCGACGGACACGTCAGATTCCATGATTTACACGAAAAAGGAGACTCCGTCTTTCAGAAACTAAGTTTCAATTCGCGGAGTTTTCGTCGTTTACATGACACCAATTTTCAATCACAACGAAAGTTTTGATATTAAAACATGATGGAACCCAATGAATATTAAATTATTATTGAATCGATTTAAGACGAATATTTAAGACGAGAACAAGAAGAAGGGAAGATGTCGGTCAACAGGCGGTACGGTTAAAGACTAACACGGATTACCCATTCGAGGGCTGAAAACGGTTAACGTTCGCGTGATTACGCTCACGAGCGACGCGCCGGACGTAAATCGCGTGTGGGTGGTTGACAAAGGGGAGCGGCTCGGCACCGTGGCTGACTGGTTACAAAGAAAATTTTAACAGTCTGTCGATTACCTAGACACGCGTCGATATCGGGTCTTTGCCTTTGTCTTTGCACTACGCGAGCGTAGATTCCGATTTAGACCCGCGCGCAGCCTTGTTAACCTGTCAACGTATTAAATCGACATTTATTTTCATCGACTTGTACAACATCATTTTTCTAACGTTATTCTTAAGATTTTTTATAAGCAACAATCCGAAAAATTATAAAATGATGTTGGGTTGTTCAACACGTGAGTGTTGTTTTCGAATGAACTTTTTAACGGAACGCAAGACAAAGGGCAATTTTGTTGTCGAGAAGCGCTTGACAACTCTTGGAACAGAAGAGGCACTGTTCGTATGAAGATCGTTCGAGACAATGGGATTATGCTTGAAAAGGACTGACTCGTGAAGGTAGAATCGTGTCGAGGTGGCAAACAATGAAAGACGGCGGAGATCAAAGCAGAGCACGTAGAATAGTGACGACTTGCGTAAATAATATTCCATTGTTCGCCGAATAATGATCCTCTGAACCTACGGCCCCTGTAATTAAACTTGCAATGCGAATTTCGTAGCTCTCTTAAATCAACGAAAACGGTAGATTTAATCGCAATCATTTTAAAGATTACAACGATCATTAATAATTTCTTGTGTACACAATCATTAAATGGTAAAGTGCGAAAACTGAAGGGTTTCATATCTTCCTCCGGCGAACCACTTTTCGCTACGTTATAAAACAATATTTCTCATAGTCGTTGAACGCGATGATATGAAATACATAACAGCAATGAATAAAGATCGACCTTTAGGTAAATTGAGTTTGCGTTTAATTTGGCCGTTTGAGGAACAACTTCCATTCATCGAGCTCCCTCTGATTTAATTTGAAATTTTTCGTGGGGAGTAGCTGACTTTCAACGAGATTCGCCGGAACATTTTTGTTGAGGTTTCACGATGACAGACGACTAATTAAGCTAGAAATTAAACCACATCGCGTATTTCTGCGATATGGAGCGCGTCCTGAAACCGCATACGTCAATCGATACCGCCCTGATCGGGTGTCCTCCTTTCGCGATTCCCAGCTTCCGCCGGAAAATTGTGTTTCTCCGTTTGCCCGGCCCCGTTATCGTTATACCGTTGTCATTATCGTTGCCCGCACGCGAAACGAAAATTTCCATTGAAATTTTGTACTCGAATAAACGTACAATGATCGTTTTCAGTGATCATAATTGCCAGCATGACTCGCGTCGCGGGAAAAACAAAAATTATTTTTTCCCTCGACGAAGGTACGGTTCAATTATTTCTGTTTAAACGTAAGGGACGTGGGATAGAAAGCAAATACAGCGGATAAATCCCGTATAAGTCGGACGGCCAAATTGATTCGCAAAGGGTAATCTTCCTTTCTGTTCGTTTGAAGGAAACTGAAAGAAGAGGATTACTTGCTCCTATAAGTCGAAGAATACATCTGTTCCAGTCAGCGAAAGGTAGCGGAGTATCGTCATCGGGAACAGAAATGAAGTTATTCCGATCGTGGAAAAGATGTTTGCAACAAATAATACAAGTTTCGGCAGTTCGGTTCTCGCGCTAATAACTCGTCGTCGCTCTCAACTTCTAAAACTCGTTGAGAGCAACAAATATCAAACGTATCACGGATGTATGCTCGAACGAAATATAATGATTTCGCCGTTATTCATATTACTCTTAATCATAATACTCTTCGTCCTCGTCATTTTTAATAACGAAAAATGCGCTGTCCCGGATGATTAAAGGAGAGAATCACGGTAAATCCGATGTTTCGCGACACGTCGGGAGTTTTTCTTTGGATTACGAGACAAAACGAGGAACGAAAATGTCGACATAAAAGTGGAACGTGAGGAACGCATCGAAGGAGCTGTTTCTCCGACGACGAGGAACAAACGAAGCGGCTGCTTTTTGATTAATGTCCCCACGGAGGCGAACGAAAAAGGCGAAGAAAAAATGCGAGTCGTATTCGAGAACGCTGCGAACGCGGTATACGATTAATAAAGGAAGAACAGATGCGAAGGTACCGGGGATACTGATTGATGAGAAGCCGGCGTTGAATAATGTTCCTCGAACGGACCCATTGAAATCGGCGATTCATTGAAATTGCCAGGATTACGAAGGAGTTGTTTTTTTTTTTTTTAACGGATCGATTCGTCGGAAATATGTACCCGCAGTTTTGGGAATATGTATACGAACCGATCGACGTGATATTCGATTCGGAGAGCGAACACTCTCCAGCGGTTACTTATGTACACCGTAACGACGTTAATTTCGCGTGTGCAAATGTTTGACGGTACGCGTAGAAATGTCCGTGGCGACTTACGCAGCCGCGGGAAATATGACTTCCGTTGGATAAATTTCATTACACCGTGCAAATGTCGGCGGTGGTATTTCGCGAAACATATTTCCGATGCTTGAATAAATAGTACGCGCTATTGCGTCCTTTATTACTAGGGACTACCGGGGTACGGCGATCTGAAAAATGTACATTTCCAGCGGAATTGAAGAATTTAAACAAATCCGCCGGCCACAGGCATTCTATTAAAAACGATACCAATTTTCCGTTCCAGACACGTATAATACAGGGGAAATTAATTTCCTTTCGCACGGTTCCGATATGAAATTACAGCTTTACACGAGATACGTCATTTTGTTAAACGAGAAATATTATGCGTACTCGCGTGATAAGATTAAAAAAAAATATTATGATGGAAGTTATCTAAGCCCATATTTAAAAAAAAGAAGAAAACGTGTAACACTTTCGTGTCTGTTAATTTCCCGAGAAGGTGATGGCNTATCTAAGCCCATATTTTAAAAAAAAGAAAAAAACGTGTAACACTTTCGTGTCTGTTAATTTCCCGAGAAGGTGATGGCATTTGCACGGCAACCCGTAAAAATGATAATGGAGTTATCTGGCAATTAACACGATTTGCCCTTTGTCCGTTTTGTTGCCCTTTCCGCGGCGTAATAATAGCCAATCGATTCTTAAGGTTCAGTAAATAACGCCGTGGCTGCTCGGTAATGGACATATACTACTTGGGGAAGCAATCAAACAAGAAAACAGAACCGGGAACCCGGTCTTTCTTCTTAGGTACGCGAACCACCTTCGTCAATAAACCCCGAGCACACAATCATTCATGTTTGCGCGCACATACAATACAAATAACCGGTGTACTTGAGCGCACGCGCGCGCGTATATAAATATTGAATATTGATCCCGTAGACCGTGTGCAATCGATAATGGTTTGATCACAATTGTATTAAGAATCATTAATTTGCTCTGGACACACGGTCGAATCAGCATAAGCTCGTTGTGCCTCGGCGTTCAACGTGTATATTTAATAGAGAGCTAACGTTTATTATTATATACCGATTACGATTTCTTCATACAAAATTTTAACGCTCGGACGGTCCATCGTTCCGATATGAAATTCATTGACGTTCACGCAACATCGGATTTGATATTAACAACGCAAACACTCCGGGGACCTCCGCACCAAAATCCCGTAACTCGTCGATAATTTACAACCCGTTGATCTAGCCGATCGTCAAAAGCTGAGCGAAGCGTGTATGTATGTACGTGCAAGCGATTAGTATGGTTCCGTTCGTCATAGCAAACTGTGGCCGTAATACCCTGACCGAATTATCGGAACGTTCCGCTAACCATCCTCCTCTATCAATATTGAGAAAATAACGCTCGTTCCATCTAATATGTGTTTCCCATCGTGTTAATGGAATTTAGTCCCTCGCGTGATTCGAAATAGCGATGTTCCGAGAGTCTTCACAGAACAGTAGTCACTGCTCGCGATATACTAGATTTGTACGATAGCTACGACGAGCTGATATTTTGTTCCCTACACAAAAGTTTTTTAATCCTCTATGGGCCGAATTTTTATTTTAAATTGCAAAAAATTAAGGCAACGAAAAATCAGCAATTATATACCTATATATGCAAATGAATACAAATTTATTGTAATATATTCACTACGTGATTTTCAGCTAATAACGGTCTATAATATATATTATATCTGTCTATAAGAACTGGTAAAATAATTATAAATTAAAATATGATCTGAAAGTTACATTGGCCCATACAGGGTAAAAATTTTTTGTTACACTTCGTTTCAATTTTTGAAGGCAACACCAAACGATCGAGTTCGCAAAATATAGTGTAACTGAAAAATGAAGCGGTGTATGAATATAAAAATTGATGTACCATAAAAAGTGGCACGTCAGAGTGTCGGCTGGAGGAAAATGCGACGCATCAGCATCGGAATCACTCGGAACCGTACGCCGGGTATACATTTCAACGGCGTCGTTCAGGGAAGATTTCTCTCCGATAGAACCACTTTACCTTGACACGTGCTTTGCATTCGCCGTTCCCGTGTCTACGATCGATCAACAACCACCATTGCTGGTCCCGCTGTGACGCGTGCCACGTCGAAAACTGGATACGTCGTGAAACGTGACGGCGCGGCGCAACGTGCCGGGGATTTTTTTTTTCGATGCACCGAAATTTTTATCCAACTCGATAGAACTTTATATCCCTGCGGGCCAGCGCGGAACGACATTTAGTCTCGAACTGAGATCGAACTCGATCCGAATAGAATGAAACTGTTACGAAGTTACTCGATTTGGAACAGGTACTTATAGATAATTCAGCGTGAAGTTAAAAACCATGCGCTGAAACTCGCTTTCCGATTGTAAAGGAGGAATATATACGTGCACCGTAATTTCGAATTCAAGCACTGAATATATCGATCCTAAAACAGGCGAACATTCAAGGAGATACTGAAAATTCTATGCATATAATCTCATGCCCAATTAACTATCTCTTCAAATGTTCTTAAAGTAATCTTTCCTAATTCAAGATTTCCACTTCAACAACTAAGTCACGCGATACCCGTACAAAACATAGTCGAGTTTCCTAATTAGAGCAACCCCAAGAATGAAGCGTACCCGCAGACACCCTCGACTTTTACTCGAATCAACTGAGATTCGACAATTAAATTAGGCGACTCTAATTTCCTAAAAATATCTTGATCTCCGAAAATCAGGTACACAGGTCAGAACCGTCACGTACGTGAAAAGTTTCTGTGACATAGGACTAACGAATCCAAGGGAACGCAGAAAGGTCGAAAAAAGGCGGCTAACGACAGGTCGATCGAAGGAACGACGCTAACGGCGACCCCAGCAGAGGCAGCCAGTGGCTCCATCGATTTCGCATGGGGGTTGGTTAGCCCGCGATATTAGCCCCCATAGCGACGGCGCTTTTTCAGCCGGATTTTAGGTCAGCCACTGCCGGGTGGTCCGAGAATACGAGGGTAGCCGCGGACAAGGAGATTGAAGGCGAGAAAGGATGAATAGGCCGTGGAAGTGACGTGCCGGTGTTATGAAACGTGAAATCGCATAGGGACGTCACCGAACGACGACACCATGGCATCGTGAGATTCCTTCAGGGATGGGAGAAAGTATAATGTGGCTTTGGTGGATTCTCGTTTCGTACGCGTCGAAATCGCTTGATGTCGGTTTGGGGTCGCCTTTTTCGGCAAGATTGATCTGGCTTGCGGGATGTAATGCAAGTTTTTGAAAGATTTATGATTTATCGCCAGTTCCAGCTCGTGGAAATTGGACTTCTGACGGAAGATCGTTTATCGTGCACCAGCGGGTTTTATATATTTTTTTTTTCTTTGTCACTTCCAGCGATACCCCCCTGACGTTTCATTAATTTATTGTAAGTCTCAATTAAATAATGGATGTCTCTCGACGAGTAAACGGATGATCGCGAGCCTCGAACGATTCGCTTTAAATCTCAATCTAGCTAAAGATACCCATTTTAACTGGAAATATTGATCGATCCATAAACTCAACTTCCACGAATCCATAAACTTCCTCTTACGGATGATTGACAAGGATTTCCGCTTGTTCCTTGGCGTCCGCAGAGTAAACTAAATTGTAGAGGCACCTCGATACAACGCCGGGAATCTGTGACACCAGAAGGAAACCCAGTTTGTTCGAAACTGGAGATTATACCGGGATATACGAGACCTATCTAATTCCCGTGGATCCCCTCTGTAATCTATGAACCTTCGCCGAGTTTACAACGTTGAACATGTAAAACACTGATTCAGATGTTTGCCCGGTGAAACAAACGTCTCTGCGAAATGTTCGAGCAACAAGTTTTTAAATGAAAAAGCAGCTCGCGGAATCGAGTTAGAAGTAAAACCTTATTTAATCATATTTCTCCGAGGAAGAGGCGGAAGCCCCCGTAACGTTTCAAACGCGATATCAGAGAAATGTATTAAAATCTCGACGACGTTCTAAAAACAGTAACTCCTGCCCTTTCAGAAACTATCGTGATTCGAGCAGCCCACCGAATGACGCGAGTAGAAGTTTCATTAACAACTTTCGACCTCCGGATCGTATCCTTCCTCTTTATATCACGTCCTTCCAGGAATCACGTAAATCTGAATCGCGATGGAACGAAGCTGTCAGGGAGTAAGTAAGGGGCAAACGATTCCTGAAATTCACCGATGAATACCCGAAAGCGTGTTACAAGGCAAACTACTTCTTTAACCGAGAATCACGTCTGAGACGTGGCTCATGGTATTCACGTGCACAGTCTGAGATTAACCGAAATTCCATCGAGAGTTACCGTCAAACGAGTTGGGAAAATTGTTTCCCACACGGGAACGCTGCGAGGCGTTCAACCTTTGACGCGTTGAATTCGAGTCGAGCCTCGTAGAAAAAAGAAAATATCAATTAATTTCAATCCGCGTTCGTTCCGACACCGTAGGCACACTCGAATCATTTTTGAACATGGACGGGATAACATTTTTCCGGCGTAGAACCGGAGCAAAAAAAAAATACTTTATGTATTCGAGGGTATAAAATGAATTTTTCATTGGACAGCGAGATATCGAAAACGGTGTCGGACATCTGCGTTTTCGTGAAATCGTGAGCGAGCCCGCGAGAACCAGCATATGGTTGGTGGCCCGCAAAATCCGGAATCGTGGCGGAGACGCGTCCGGGTCAGAATCAACAGTTTGCTCTATCGATTAGTCGCGGGCGGCCTACGAAAAAGAGAGGAAGCGTGACCTTACTGACAACACCGGGAAATCTCGGTGGGAATCTAGGTTTCCACGTGTCCTCGGGGAGGGAGGAGACGCTTTTCGCGTCGCCGACAAACAATGCCTGGAGGATGCTCCGAAGCGGGAAAACGAGTGAGAGGTTATTGGCGAATGAAGTATTTAATCACTTTCCACGATAGGATCCTCCGCTTTCGAGTTAATTAACTTTGTTAGAAGATTGATGCGTGGTTATTAAAGTGTCCATTAAAATTTCAATATTAAATTCATCTTGAGAAATAAATCTGATCTAATTTCGCTGATTGAACGCACAACAGCGATACCCGTTTCTTTACTATTTTTCCCCCATCGACGAGCTCGCTGATTTTTCGCTGCCTCGTTATTCGATCGATTACGGTCGCTTGAAACGATGATAAAATTTTCTCCGCTACGCTAAACCTGGCGACGCCGAGGTATCGAGGAAGGAACATTTTTATCAATTCGTACGGTGAAAACGGCGATGGATGAACGTTCACATCGGCAACGGAGGTAACGCCAAACAGCAGGTGAAGAGAGTTCCTATTTTTCTGACCCACTTATCGACCGGTTATTTGTCAGAAATTTTTGCTGACCACTCTCTTCTGTATTTACTACGTTCTAATAAATTTCGACGGGAGTCCGTACCGATATGTGCAGAATTGTTTGCCGAGCGCCGGAGAGTAACCAAAAACGATCGTATGAAACACTCGTGCGAGAACGGAGAGTATAATGTTGGAACTGGGAAATGGCCGGTTTGATTTCCGTTGGATTATTGGAAATTTTTATTAAACGAAAGAGACGCATTAAACGATTTTCAACCAGCACCTCTATTCGGATAATTTATCGTTTTATTTCATTATTCGCGTGAACATTTCGTTTGTCACGACTAAGTCAGCCTTAGTCATCTTCTATCAATCATATCTAACGTGTTAATCCTGATCACTCGAATCAATCATGCATACTGCTAATCGATTCGGAATCAATTCAAACGGTTGATCGTGTTTGGAAAGCTATTTAGAATTGAGCTCTTGAATCCTTCATTTGTACACCAACTGGTTATCGAATTTGAGCTAATGGATAAATCAGTCTCGTAGACAAATATAATACTCCACTTCGTACGTTGACTGTTAGATCACTTCTAACGATCAGATAGATTATACGTATCGTAAAGATAAAAGAATTCAATCGAAATATCAAAATGGTGTTATTTAACGGGAAGCGTAAAGGAATTACTGTCGCAAAAGTCGGATTGTAACAAGTTGAAAATAATCAACCTTATCCCTCGGAATCAAATTCGCTCGGCTACAAAGGAACAAACGACTGGAGATTCCCCGTGAATCGAGCAACGCACTTCGTTCTCAACTCGCGACCTCGTGGGCTCCAGGAAAATCCCTGGAAAATGAGGGTACGTTCTTTTTCTCTCGGCGTGGGAGAGAAAAAAAAGAAACAAAAAGCCTTGGAAGTACGGATAGGGCGAGGCGAGGAGAATGGGAATAAGACGGTGTCTCTAAATTGGAACGGCGATAGCTGCGGGTCGAAATTGAGACGATGATGACGGTAAAGTGGAACAAGTTCGAATTGAAAAGATGATGAAGCCTAAGAGAAAGCAATAGCGAAACGAATACGAAAGTAGACCGAGATGATGACCCGGCGGGAGATCAAACGCGGGTAACGTGACCGTTTAATCATACGATTAACCGATACTTCTTAGTAAAAAGAAATGATCGAACAGAGTTGTTATTAAAAAAGCAATTTACGATATGAACACGAACCATACGATTCGTTTGTCTGCTCGACTTCTTCGCCGCGGTTACTTGGAGAGATTGATTATAAAAATGTGATCAGAAAATAATTTTGCCGAAGTATCAAAGGATACCTGCGCGTTCACTCACGTTTTCGAGCTTTCGTCGTAATTACCTGCACGCAATAGGATATTTACAACCGCGCCGGGGCGGAAAATCCAATTAACGCGAAAACGAAAGTGGAGTGAGGGCGAGATGAAATGGAAAATAAAAGTGGCGGAATCGAGCGTTAATTACGCGAATTATTAGCCCGACCGTCGGGATTCTGAAAAACCATCGTTGTTCGCGCGGTAATCGAAAAAAGACAAGCGACAGGAGTAAGCGCGTTGTAAAGATTAGCCACCGTAATTGGTTCTCGCGAGATGCGCGACCGTAAAATCCGTTTTCCTGTCGTGAGCCCGGTAAAGTCTTCGCGCCTTTACGTCGTCATTACCCACTGTCAGCACACATCCAGTCTAATGAAAACGGCTATATCGATGCACCGAGTTACGATCCCTTCGCGTCCCTCTTTCCTCGTAAAACGAAGAAGTCCATGTAGAGTAATATTAAACGAGCCGTTTTGTTACATTCCCTTCCAATATTTTTTGTATCTTCATGATAAATTTGAAGTTTCTTGCAAAATCGTTAAGTCCATTTATTGTTGCTTTCAGCGATTAACCAGTTAACTGCGTTCGACATGTGTACACGTCATTCTAAATCTCTTTCGATTAATATGGATAATCTGTTTAAATATAAAGAGACTCGTATAAAACAATCGATTTTATTATAACATCGCTCACATGAATTCAGTAGCTGTTAGAGTTTATTGAATTCATTTATAGCATTCAAAGTATTAGAATTTTTATATTTTAAATTAGTAGAAAATAAGATTTCTAAAATTAAATGTCGCACTTAAAGGGTTTAGTTATTACCAATACGTCCGATGAAT